>JAHRHZ010000173.1:1699224-1729102 GCA_024137785.1 Ginglymostoma cirratum
ATGATGCTGCTTGACCTGCTGTGTTCATCCAGCCCCATGCTTGTTATCTCGGATTCTCCAGCATCTGCAGTACCTTTTATCCCCAGAACATTACCTGGGTCCTTGGATTACTAGTCCAGAGAAAGTACCTTAAGGTTACCACAGGCTCTGTGCCTGTGCTGTGAAGTACCTGCCCGCCTCCATCTAAAAGCAGGGAGAATAAGTTCTACTTTTGATTTAACTTTTCCACAATGTTGCTGTGGTCCTTGCAAGCAAGCAGAAGGATTGGAGAAGTACTCGGCCACTGTTTAAAAAAGGGAAAAATAAATGTAAATCAGATCACAAAGCGGTGACGAGAGTGAGGATCGAGATTTGTTTTAGTGCAAACAGCATATTAGAGTTGTAGGATCAATCTCTGTGTATATCTGGGGATGAGTGGTTCATGATTCATTACTTATCTATACTGAATGGCATCATCTCAGTTGCTGTATAGTCGTAGCAATTCCTGATCCTCCATTGTAGCTGGAGAAGTGCAAATTGGGTGTGAACACGTTGTCATTTATGATGCCTTCATTGTCTAATATCCTGCGAAAATTCATGTTTCGGACTCTCACACAATGAAATGACCAATACAATTTACTACAAGAAGAGGGAAGAAAAATAAGAAGAAATTATATAGGGGAGCTGATGACCTAGCTGGACTGTTAATCTGGAGACCTGGGGAACGTTCTGGGGAGTGGGGTTCAAATCCCGCCATGGCAGATGGTGGAATTTGAATTTTTAAAAAAATCTGGAATTAAGAGTCCAGTGATGACCATAAATCCATTGTCGATTGTCAGAAAAACCCGTCTGGTTCACTAATGTCTTTTTGGGAAGGAAACTGCATCCTTACCTCGTCTGGCCTACATGTGACTGCAGACCCACAGCAATGTGGCTGACTCTTAACCAGCCTCTGGGCACTTAGGAATGGGCAATAAATACATGCCTAGCCAGTGACACCTCATCCTGTTAATGAATAAAAAAGAATTGCTCCAGTCATTAACAATATAGCAGCCCCTCTACAATCAGAGAGCACTTGCCAATCAAATCAGCACTCTCCTATCAAAATATGACTGTTGTTTTCCTTTTACTTTGGTACTCTTACAAATTGTCCTGATGCGTACAAGACAAAAAGCTTCGACAAAATATGTTGAAGTTGGTACTATTGAACGACTACAAACTAAACGGTTCAAGTGGAGGAGTGTAAGACGTGGAGAGCTGGAGGTTTGCATACATAGTGTAATTATGACAATCTTTGAAGATGGCAGGGCAGGTTGATAAGATTTTTATATTAAAAAAGGATATTGCATGAGACTATGAGCTTTATAAGGAGAGGAATAGAGTACAGAATCTTTGAGGATTGTATTAATCCCCAGTTAGGCAATTATGTGGAAAGACGAGAAGAAGTTGGATTGACCCTCTTGCAGAAGAAAAGTGTAAGGAGAAGACTTATGAGAGGTGTTCAGATTGAGAGGGGATTTGATAGCTTAGGAAGTTTTTTGAGTGGGAGGAATGTCCAGAGGTTGCAGATTCAAGATAGTTCTCAGCTGAATTAGAGGGTAGATAAGAATTTTTTATTATGTGATGATTCATTATGATGTGGAACACCCCATCAAGGAAGGCAGAATGAAGTAGTGCTAACATTTCCTAACCAGAAAGAAGGAAACATCTCCCGCTAATCAGTGCTATAAATCACTGGGATAGACGTAGCTGTCTTCCATTTACTGCACTTTGCGAGGGAAATTCCATTTTTATTGGAGCACATTAAAATGGCTTGTTGTGAGTTTTATTTGTCCTAGTTTGTATCTACAAATACTTTGTGTCAGTATGCACCAAAGAGAAGGAATTGGTGGAGGATGATCTCAGGGAAGGGAGTGTCAAATTTCTAAGCCAAGTTGCTATTAAATAGGAAGAAGTATTGGGCCCCTTAAAAAGTATTAAGGTAGATTAGTCCCCAGGTCCTGATGGGAATTATCCCAGAATATTGAGGAGGGCAAGAGAACAAATTGCTGAAGCATTGACAGACATTTTTGTACGTCTTTGGCCACAAATGAGGTCCCAGAGGACTGGAGAATAGTCAATGTTGTCCCATTGTTTAAGAAGGGTAGCAGGGATAATCAGAAATTACGGGCCTGTGAACCTCGCTCGTAGGGAAATTATTGGAAAAGATTCTCAGGGACAAGATCTATAAGCATTTCATAGAATCATCGAATCCACACAGTGTAGAAACAACTCTTTCGGCCCAACAAGTCTACACCAACCCTCTGTTGACCATCCCAGCCAGACCCATCCCCCTACCCATTCCCTGTAACCCTGCATTTCCCACCACTAACACACCTAATCTGCACATCCCTGAACATGATGGGCAATTTAGCATGGCCAATCCACCCATCCTGCACATCTTTGGACTGTGGGAGGAAACCGGAGCACCTGGTGGAAACACACACAGACATGGGGAGAATGTGCAAACTCCACACAGCCTGAGGCTGGAATCAAACTTGGGTCTCTGGTGCTGTGAGGCAGCAGTGCTAACCACTGAGCCACCATGCTGTTTAGAAGCAAACACACTTATTAGCAATAGATAGCACGGTTTTATGCTGGGGATGTTGTGCTTCACTAACTTGGTTGAGTTCTTTTGAGGAGGTGATGAAGATGATTGATGGGGGAAAAGCCATCGATATTGTCGACATGGACTTCATTCAAGACTTTGACAAAGTCCCTCATGGCAGATTGGTACAAAAGATAAAGTCACATGGTATCAGAGGTGAGCTGACAAGTTGGATACAGAACTGGCTTAGCCATAGGAGACAGAGGGTAGCAGTGGAAGAATGCTTTTTGGAATGGAGGGTTGTGACTAGTGGGGTTCCACAGGGATCTGTGCTGGGACCTCTGCGGTTCATGGTCTACATAAATGATTTGCAGGGAAATGTGGCTGGTCTAATTGGTACATTTGCTGTACAATATAAACATTGTGGAGCGGCGGATAGTGAGGAGGATTGTCAGAGGATATAAATCAGATTGAGACATGGGCAGAAAAATGGTAGATGGAGTTTAATCCAGGCAAATGAAAGGTGATGCATTTAGAGGGTCAAGTACAGGTGAAAATTATACAGTGAATGGCTGAATCCTTAGGAGTATTGAAGCATAAAAGCCCTCCAGTGTGGAAACAGGCCATTTGGCCCAACAGGTCCACACAGCCCCTCCGAAGAGCATCCCACGCAGACCCATTACCCTAACCCTGCATTTCCCATGTCTAACAAACCTAACCTAAGCATCCCTAGGCACCATGGGCAATTTAGCATGGCCAATCCACCTAGCCTGCACATCTTTGGACTGTGGGAGGAAACCAGAGCACCTGGAGGAAACTTACGCAGATGCAGGGAGAATGTGCAAACTTCACACAGACAGTCGCCTGAGGCTGGAGTCAAACCCTGGTCCCTGGCGCTATGAGTAAGCAGTGCTAACCACTGAGCCAGCGTGCCCATATTGATATGTGTATTGATTGATATCTGGATGTGTAGGTCCACAGGTCACAGAAGGTGGCAGTGCAGGTAGGTAAGGCAGTAAAAAATGCTTGCCTACATTGGAAGGGGCATTGAGTATAAGGATAGGCCAGTTATGCTGCAGCTTTATAGAACTTTAGTTAGGCCTCATTTGGAATATTGTGTATATTTCTGGTCATTACACATCCAGAAGGATGTGGATGTTTTTGAGAGGGTACTGAAAATGTTTACCAGGATACTGCCTGGTATGGGGGATTTTAGCTATGAAGAAATGCTGGATAGACTGGGCTTGTTTCCACCAGAGCGCAGGAGATTGAGGTGTGACCTGGTGGAGGTTTATAAGATTGTGAATGGCATTGGTAGAATGTCGAGTATGAGTCTTTTTCCCAGTTTGGAGGAGTCAGTTACTAGGGGACACAAGTTCAAGGGGTTAAAAGAGATATGTGAGGCATGTTTTTCACACAAAGGGTGGTAAGTACCTGGAAGGCGCTGACAGAGCAGGCGATTGAAGCAGACGCAATAGCAGCGTTCAAGAAGCACCTGGACAAACACATGAATAGGAAGGGAATAGAGGGATATGGATCCTGTAGTGAAAACAGTTTTAGTATGGAAGTGCAAAATGTGTCAGCACAGACTTGGAGGGCCGAAGGGCCTATTCCTGTGCTGTATTGTTCTTTGCTTTAAGGGCTCCTGGCATCATATCAGCAGTCTGCAATTATGAAGTTCTCAGAAAGCCAATCACCTTACTGATGCTCATGTCCACAGCACAACTGACAGTTACGAATCAGTGCACTGTAACACGATGATGTAACAATAACAGGATTGCAAAACCACATTTACTGTCACAAGATGCTTCATAACGATATTAACAGTTAAGGTTTGATATATTCTGCAGGGAGAAGGGAGTGAGCCAGGAATTCTGGTGCATGTTGGAACCAACAAAATAGTACGAGGAAGTATTAAAATCCTGTGATCAGACTAGGGACAGAGCTGAGAAAACACAGGCTCAAAGGAAGTATTTTCAGGATGGCAACTTGTAACTAGTGAAGTGCCACAGGGATCATAATTATTTACAATACATTTATTAATGACTTTGATGAGGAAAGTGAATGTGCTATAACCAAGTTTGCAATGCCACAAAAATTAGGTGGGAAGGCAAGTGGTGAGGATGACATAGAGTCTGCAAAGGGATGCATACAGGTTCAGTGAGTGAGAAAAAACAACTTGGCAGAAGGAACATATGGGGGGAGTGCTGTTTAAAAGAGATGTGTGAGGCATGTCTTTCACACTAGTATTCTGAGTGCCTGGTACTTGCTGCCACAGGAGGTGGTGGGCGCAAACACAATTTTTTTAAAAACTCTGCAGTTGGACTCCCTTCTCTTTCCCCACCACTTCTGGAAAACTCTCAAGGTCATGCCCAGACAACAATTCCTCTAACTTGCCATCCAACACCTTCTGCCTCCAAATTTTCACTTTCATAAGATCACATGGAGGCTGAGGCATTAACGTGGAGTTATGAAGGGAAAAAAATATTGGGGAGCATTACAATAGACAATCTGGTAAAAGCAGGTGGTGGAAACAGATTCAATAGTAATTTTGGAAGGGTGTTAAATAAGTACTTCTAAAGGAGAGCATATTAAGACTATAGGGAAAGAGTGAGGAGGCAGGGCTAATTGGATAGATCACGTAGAAAGGCAACATTAACTGTATGGTTTCCTGTGATGTACAGTCTTTTGATTCTAAGTTGTGAAAGGCTGCCCAAGGAACTCCAGCATCGAGAAAGGGCAGTTTTAGAAATGATAGAAATAATGGATAAAGCAGGTTCATGCTTTTAAGTACTTCTGCTAACCTTCTCTTAGCTTTCCATGATCCGCTTTCAACATTGTTTTTGTTTTAAGTACATATAGCTTATTGTTTGCTCTAAATATATTATGATGGCTTAATTGCCTGAAGTTCTGGTTTTAATATAGTTGTCTTAGGACTATTGATAGTTGGGTTAACAACATAGATTTATTTTTAGGTTTTTTTTTCCCTTCCAAACTTCTTGGTTTTAAAGGTTGTGCGTTCAAGCCCCATTTTTGAGACTTGAGCATATAATCTAAACTGAATTGCTATAGAGAGTGCACCACTGTCAGAGGTGCTATCTTTCTAATGAGGCATTAAACTGAGAAACCATTCCCGCTAGGCATAAAAAAAAGTTCCCATGGCTTTATTCAGAAACGAACTGAGTTTTTTTTTGAAGAATTTTCTGAAGAAGGGTCCCGACCCGAAACATCAGCTTTCCTGCTCCTCTGATGCCGCCTGGCCTGCTGTGTTCCTCCAGCTCCCCACTGTGTTATCTCTGATTCCAGCATCCCCAGTTCTTACTATCTCTCAGTTTTTTTTTATGTTCAGTTCAGCGCTTACCTCTTCACAACTGCCACAAAAGCAGATAATTTGATGTTTTAATCTCTTCCTGTTAGTGCAATTAGTTTGCATAAAATGACTGCTACTTTTTTGGAGTCATCAACTTTATGAGAAAGTTGAAACAATTAATTACTACTTTCTTTGGTTAGTTTGGTGAGCAACTGATCTGAAATTGCAAGAACATAATGAAAAATCATGAGATTAAGGACAAGATGCATTTTTGGTCAGACTAAGAATACAGTGATACTGATTATCCATCAACTTGCAATTCAGTGGAGTATCTCTTTATCAAAAGTTGCTGGCTAATTTTCATGTTAAGATCAAGGTGCATTGATTTTATCGCACAAATCATGACTCAATGTGTCAGGAGAGAATGAGTACTGAACAAGGTGAAAAAAGGAAACTAGCTATTTTGTCATGCATGCAGCTATCTAGGATGTTTATTTCAATGGTTGAAAACAATTATTTTAAGCGTTAATGATGCATTTCCTTCTTTAAAGATTCTTTCCTCCTCCCTGACTGACCTTTCTTATTGCGGTTCTGGTGAATCTTTATCAAGAACAGATCTAAAATTAGGTAAGCATGTTTTGATAGGATGGTGTTATATTGGTGCAGGTCAGATGTTCAATTTGCCTGCCAACAATCTCTCAGTATTCCTTTAATTCTTTTTCTCTCTCTCATATTTAAAGTTTGAGCCTGGAGTAATTAGATACCAGAGACTACCAACTAGTCTTCACGTCCTTTTAACAAATCATACAGAAGAGCCATGCATCAAGAAACCTTCTAGACCTCTGGCTGTTGTCATTTCTGATTATACATTTTTATGATTGAACAAGTTACATTCTGAAAATGTAAAATTTGGCCCATGTTACTCATTTGCTAAATGTCTTGTTGGTTATAGGGCCCTTTTTGGCAACTTGCAGATTCTCAGCTTTGTTTGCTGCAGACTTGCAACCTGTCAGTTTTGCCGATTCTAAAGTTTCATTTTCTTTCGCATGGGAGTTAGAGTAACATAGCTCACAGCCTCTAATTCTGTACTTGGCCACTATCAGAAATAGTTTTTGGGATGCCTTCGCACACTTGCCTAGCCCCACCTCCACATTCGTCCCCAGGCAAACTTGAATATCGTGCTCTCCTACCTTTTAGACTTATCATTCCAATCTAATCCGTTATTCCCATATGCTTCTGTTCAATGCTAATCCCTTCATTTTTGCTATTCTTAGTTTATCATTTAGCCTAAACCCAAATTTCCTGCTTGTGCTTGAACGAATGAGGAGGAGCTGGGTCTTGACCTTCGGGCTGAGGGACCACGTTTGGGGGCTGGGGCAGATACACAAAACACTACAAAAGAACACACTCTGGCCCCCATTTGTGTTTTTTTTTGTGAGGTAAAACATTACCCTTTTTGAATGTGAAGGGAGAATCATGGAGTCATAGAGTCATACAGCGCGGAAACAAACCCTTTGGTCCAACTAGTCCATGCCGAACATAATCTCAAACTAAACTAGTCTCACCTGCCTGCTCCTGGTCCATATCCCTCCAAATGTTTCCTATTCATATATCCATCCAAATGTCTTTTAAATGTTGTAATTGTACCCGCATCCACCACTTCATCAGGAAGTTCATTCCACATGCGAACCACCCTCTGTGTAAAAAATTTGCCTCTTATGTCTTTTCTAAATCTCTCTCCTCTCACCTTAAAAATGTGCCCCTAGTCTTGAAATTCCCCATCTTAGGGAAAAGACAACTATCATCAGCTCTATCTGTACCTCCTATCATTTTATAAACTTCTTTCAGGTCACCTCTCAACCTCTCATGCTTCAGTGGAAAACTCCCAGCCTTTCCTTATAATATCCTGGTAAATCTCTTCTGAACAGTCTCCAGCTTGATAATGTCTTTCCTATAAGAACTTGACACGTATTCCAGTGGAGGCTTCACCAATGTCCAGTAGAACCTCAGCATGACTTCCCAACTCCTATACTGAAAGGACTGAGCAACGAAGGCAAGTGTGCCAAACACCTTTTAAACCATCCTGCGTATTTGTGATGCAAAAGTTGACAGCCAGAAAGCTTATAAGAAGCTGCAGAGTGGGACACATACAGAATGATATAGTGAAATTCCTGACTTTGATGAAACAATATGGGTATGTGTTTACTAAGCAGGAAATATCATAGGAGACAGAAACACAGATTATAAAGAAAGACATTGTAACCATTAACATGTTAGTCTTAAAAATGAGACCATTGCAGAGTGGGTGAGGTAGCACAGACTTATGAAATTGCCTACTAAAGTGCCTTGGATTTTCGTAGTTGTGCTTATCGAGTTAAGGAATGTCAGAGATTCGAAGACCGCATTTTAGACACTCCAGTGCCTAATGTTAAGTACTCTGTTTGCCAACTGAATCATTTTTGTTGCCTGTAGGTATCAGAACTAAAATAAAGGAGCCTATTTAGCATAGTGTTGGAGGTCAGTCATCTCAGCCGCAAAACATTACTGCAGGGGTATCTCGCGATAATGTTTTAGTAAGGGGAGGTCATGTCTGACAAGCCTGTTAGAATTCTTTGAGGAGGTAACAAGTAGGTTAGACCAGGGAAACCCAGTGGATGTTATCTATCTAGACTTCCAAAAGGCCTTTGATAAGGTGCCTCACGGGAGGCTGCTGAGTAAGGTGAGGGCCCATAGTGTTCGAGGTGAGTTACTGGCATGGATTGAGGATTGGCTGTCTGACAGAAGGCAGAGAGTTGGGATAAAAGGCTCTTTTTCGGAATGGCAACTGGTGACAAGTGGTGTCCCGCAGGGTTCAGTGTTGGGGCCGCAGCTGTTCACCTTATATATTAATAATCTGGATGAAGGGACTGGGGGCATTCTGGCGAAGTTTGCCGGTGATACGAAGTTGGGTGGATAGGCAGGTAGTACGGAGGAGGTGGGGAGGCTGTAGAATGATTGAGACAGTTTAGGAGAGTGGTCCAGGAAATGGCTGCTGAAATTCAACGTGAGCAAATGTGAGGTCTTGCACCTTGGAAAAAAGAATACAGGCATGGACTATTTTCTGAACGGTGAGAAAAATTCATAAAGCCGAAGTACAAAGGGATCTGGGAGTGCTCGTACAGGATTCTCTAAAAGTTAACTTGCAGGTTGAGTCCGTGATTAAGAAAGCGAATGGAATGTTGTCATTTATCTCAAGAGGGTTGGAATATAAAAACAGCGATGTGCTTCTGAGACTTTATAAAGCTCTAGTTAGGCCCCATTTAGAATACTGTGTCCAATTTTGGGCCCCGCACCTCAGGAAGGACATACTGGCATGGAGCGTGTCCAGTGGAGATTCACACGGATGATCCCTGGAATGGTAGGCCTAACACACGATGATCGGCTGAGGATCCTGGGATTGTATTCATTAGTGTTTAGAAGGTTGAGGGGAGATCTAATAGATACTTACAAGATAATGCATGGCTTAGAAAGGGTGGACGCTGGGAAATTGTTTCCGTTAGGTGGGGATACTAGGACCCATGGGCACAGCCTTAGAATTAGAGGGGGTCAATTTAGAACGGAAATGAGGAGACATTTCTTCAGCCAGAGAGTGGTGGGCCTGTGGAATTCATTGCCACGGAGCGCAGTGGAGGCCGGGACATTGAATGTCTTCAAGGCAGAGATTGATAAATTCTTGATCTCGCAAGGGATCAAGGGCTACGGGGAGAGTGCGGGTAAGTGGAGTTGAAATGCCCATCAGCCATGATTAACTGGCGGAGTGGACTCGATGGGCCGAATGGCCTTACTTCCACTCCTACGTCTTATGGTCTTATGGCCCAACCAGCTTCCACTGCTTCGTCAATAACCTTCCCTTCATGGTATGGCCAGGAGTAGGGACATTACCTGATGATTACACCATCTAGTGCAGATTTAGTGCAGCTTTGGTGGTAGAGACTTGATGGGCTGAAGGACTTCTTCTGTATTGTATAGAACATAGAACAGTACAGCACAGTACAGGTCCTTCAGCCCACGATATTGTGCTGAACTTTTACCCTAATCCTAAGGTCTATCTAACCTCCACCCCTACCTTATACTATCATCCATATGCCTATTTAATAGCCGCTTAAATGCCCCTAATGAGGCCGACTCCACTGCCCTCTCCGGCAATGCATTCCACGCCCCTACCACTCTCTCAGTAAAGAACCTACCTCTGACATCTCCCCTGTATCTACCTCCACTTACTTTAAAACTATGCCCCCTCGTAATAGATACCTCCACCCTAGGAAAAAGTCTCTGGCTGTCCACCCTATCTATACCTCTGATCATTTTGTACACCTCTATCAAGTTACCTCTCATCCTTCGTCGTTCTAAAGAGAAAAGCCCTAGCTTTCTCAACCTTTCCTCGTAAGACCTTCCCTCCATTCCAGGCATCATCCTGGTAAACCTCCTCTGCACCTTTTCCAACGCCTCCACATCTTTCCGGTAATGAGGCAACCAGAACTGGACACAATACTCCAGATGTGGCCGAACTAGGCTTTTGTATAGCTGGAGCATAACTTCACGGCTCTTGAACTCAATCCCTCTATTAACGAAAGCTAGCACACCATACGCCTTCTTAACAACTCTATCCACCTGGGTGGCAGCTTTCAGGGAACTGTGAACATGAACCCCAAGATCCCTCTGCTCCTCCACACTGCCAAGAATCTTTCCGTTAACCCTGTATACTGCTTTCAAGTTTTTCCTTCCAAAATGAATCACCTCACACTTTTCAGGGGTAAACTCCATCTGCCACTTCTCAGCCCAGCTCTGCATCCTATCAATGTCCCTTTGTAACCTAGAACAGCCTCCACACTGCCCACAACACGACCCACCTTTGTATCGTCCGCAAACTTACTAATCCACCCTTCCACTCCTTCATCCAAATCATTTACAAAAATCACAAATAGAAGAGGACCCAGGTCAGATCCTTGTGGTACACCACTCATAACTGAGCACCATGTTGAATATTTTCCGTCCACTACCACCCTTTGTCTTCTAAGGGTCAGCCAATTCTGAATCCAATCTGCCACATTTCCCTCTATCCCATGCCTCCTTACCTTCTGCATGAGCCTATCATGAGGGACCTTGTCAAAAGCCTTACTAAAATCCATGCAGACAACATCCACTGCTCTACCCCCATTGATCACCTTTGTTACCTCATTGAAAAATTCAATCAAGTTAGTAAGACTTGACTTACCCTGTACAAAGCCATGCTGACTGCCTCTTGAACTCTACGAGCTCGAGATACAAGGGTAGCAGACACATTCCACACCACAACCTGCAAGTTCCCCTCCTAATCATTCTGACTTGGAGATTTATTGCCATTCCTCTGGTTCTGCGGGGTCAAAATCCTGAAACTCCAACCCTTCCAGTATTGTGGATGTCCCTGCACCTGACACACTATAGTGGTTCAGGAAGGCAGTCGCCACCTGCGTGGCAATTACAAGTGAGCAATAAATACTGGCCCAACCAGCCTAGGCCACAAATGAACAACTAGGAAGTTAAAGTTTAAAACAAGTTACTTGTCGAGTCATCACTCTGCCCAATGTTTAAACCTTATTCCAGAGTAACATCCAGGCTCCTGGCAAACACGTCACTCAATCTTGCCTAAACAGAAACTTTACTCCAAAATGTGTTGTAGTTATTGGATGAGTGAACAGAACCTGCGATTTGTTAGATTTGCTCTTGCTTAGTCCCTTTGATTTCCTGATCTTTTGCTGTAAATGAGAGATATAAATGGTGCAAAGCCATGTTAGAGTGTCGGAAACAAACAAATATATCTTTCTAACAATTCTTGAATCTGACTGATTAGTGAATAGTATGACATCTGAACCAGGAAGTGTAAGTGAAAGGAACACAAGATCAAGAGTAGGCCACTCAGGCATGTTTTTGTGGCATGTTTAGTCTGTATCTGCTGTGAAAGTGCATGTACTTTACACTGTATGATAAAGTTGAGTAGAGAGCCAAATGATATAACTGATAAAATAATTGTGCATTTCATACAGCAACTTCTGTAGTTTTACATGTAACTGCATACCTTCACTATTTCCTGAATTTTTATCTGTTGGTGCTAAGTGTCAAATTTGGCAACTTTCATGGAGGTTTTCACTTCATGAGACCGCGCAAGCCTTCTTACATCATCTTCCCAAAGTCACCTCATTAGTAATGCACTCCGCCTCTAAGGCTTGTCAAATTCTCCCCCTTGTCACAGGCAGAAGTACTGACCACTGCCAGAGCTTCCCAGGAATCCTGGTGCTGGCGTTATCTTTAAAGCCCAACCATGAATCTGGTCAAGTGTTAGCAACCCTCAGCTGCTTTTCACAGTTCCTGTCAATTGTCCCAGCGTGTTAGGCAGGTGCAAATATGCATTTCGCTTTGCCAGCAGGGATCTGGAAGCTCTGGTGGATAGGGGTAGGGTTTTTGTGGTTTCTGCCCATGGTGTGTGCCCCAAGATATTGGGGTCTGGGTGTCTAAGCAGTGAGCTAGAGTTGCTAGGTTACCACTCCAACTTTCATATCAGAAATTGTTGCCATCTGGTTTCTATCCCAATAACCTGCGCAGCTGTGGGAAGAAACCAGAGCACCCAGAAGAAACTCATGCAGACACGGGGAAAGCGTGCAAGTTCCACGCAGACAGTCACCCAAACCTGGAATCAACCCTGGGTTCCTGGGGCTGTGAGGCAGCAGTGCTAATCACTGTGCCACTGTGTCATTCCACCTTAGGGTGGAAGACTAGTCATGTGGCAAAGGTGAATCTTTGGCTGTCCGTTAAGGAACTTAATTTGTAGAATTCTGTTGAAGTCATTTTTTATGTGGCTAAAGTGGTCTGAAGCGGACTTAATCACATTGCTTTTTGGCTTTTGCTGCTTGACTTAGATGTTGACCGTGAATTGAAGAGAAGGGATTATGGAAATGAAAGGAATTGGCATGATTTTGGCATTATAAAACAGAGGTAGGTTTGTCATCTCATAAATGTTAAATCACCAATTTATTTATATCTTCATTAACATCTCTAATACAATAATCTTTGACCTTTCGCAAATTTTTCCATTGTCTGTTACTCCATTTTTTATGATCAAAATTAGCTGTATGCATTCATCATGTGGTAAACACACTCTCCAGTGGAAACTTTGGATGGAGGGCTTATTGCATTATGACCCATTTGCAAGCACTGTTTCTGTCATAAATATAGACATAAGAATTCGCGTTGGAAGGATGAAATTAAGACTAGAATGCATAAGTTTATGTGAAGATTAAATTGTGACCCGCAAAATCTGGTTTAATTATCACTCGCTGTCTAGCCTCACCTCCCTGCATGCAATGCTTGTAATGATCACTTCTGTGTCAGAAACAGCAGGCCTGTTGAATGAAATACATAGCTGAACATTTACAGGGGCTGGGAATGTCTGTAAGGAGTAGCTTTTGTCTAGCATGATTCCTATTGTGTGGAGCAGAAGAAACTGCCTTCAAGAAGTTTGAATTCCATATCCCATGTACAGTACTTTTCGTATGGCTCAAACAGCAAAGTCTTAGAGGAGTAGGGTTCAAAACAGCAGAAACCCTGGGGGAGTATAGAATGTGCAAGAGGGAATTTAAAGGGAGATTAGGAGAGCTAAAAGGGGATATGAAAGGATACTAGCAGGTAAAATAGAAGAAAATCCTAAGTTTCTTTTCAGGTACTTTAAGGGTAAAAGGTTATTGAGGCCATTAAGGACCATAGTGGTAATTTGTGCTAGGAGCCAGGGGATGTATGTAGGGTTCTAATTGCATACTTTGGATTGAAGTTTGCTAATGAGAGGGACAATATAGGCATACCAATTGGGCAGCAAAAAGGTCGTGAGTGGTCTGGCAGGCTTAAAAGTAGAAATCTCTGAGGCCAGATGAAATGTATCTAAGGTTGTTGAATGAAGCAAGGGAGGAAATAACGGGCAGTTTCAAAATGTTCAATTCCCTTCTGGTCACAGGAGAGGGGCTGGAGAATTGGAGGACAGCCAATGTGGTACCATTGTTCAAGGAGGGAGCAAAGGATAAGCCAGGAAACTACAGGCCAGTCAGTCCAGCTATGGTGGTGGGGAGACTATTGGAAGCAATCCCAAGAAACAAAATTAATCCGCTCTTGGAGAGGCAGGGATTAATCAAGAACAGTCAGATTGGTTTCGTTAAGGGGAGATTATGTCTGACCAACTTGATTGAGTTTGGAAAGAGGTGACCAGGTGTGTAGATTAGGGCAATGCTTTTGATGTAATCTACTTGGACTCCAGGAAGGCTTTTGTTAAGGTCCTGCATGAGAGACTGATAGTGAAGGTAAGAGCTCATGGAACCTAAGGAAGTTTGGTAAATTGGATTCACAATTGGCTGAGTGACAGGAAGAAGAGGGTGATGGTTGAGGAGTGTCTTTCTTACTGGAAATCTGTGTCCACAGGGCTCAGTGTTGGGACTCTTGCCGCTTATGATGTATATAAATGATTTAGAATTGAATGTAGGAGGGTTGTTCACCAAGTTTGCAAACGATACAAAAAGTGGTAGGGTAACAAATAGTGAGGAGGATAGCCTTAGACTGCAAGAGGACATAGACAGGCAGGTCAGGTGGCAAACAGAATTTACTTTGGATAAATGTGAAATTATGCAGTTGGGCGAGACAATACAGGGAAGGGAATTCAAGATGAACGACATGGAAGTGCAAGGATCAGAAGCAACCCGGTTTGCATTCCTTTAAGGTATCAGGACAAGTGGATAAAGTGATTAAGCAGGCATATCGTATACTTGCTTTTATTAGCTGAGGCGTAGAGTTGAAGAGGAGAGATGTTGTACTGGAATTGTATAAAACTTTGGTTAGGTGACAGAGTATTGTATGCAGTTCTGGAATCCACATAGAACATAGAACAATACAGCGCAGAACAGGCCCTTCGGCCCTCGATGTTGCGCCGCCCTGTGAACTAATCTAAGCCCATCCCCCTACATTATAGGAGAGATACAATAGCACTGGTTTAGGTGCAAAGGAGATTTGCTAGGATGGTCATAGGACATAGAATCCCTACAGTGCAGAAAGAGGCCAATGGCCCACTGAGTCTGCGCCAATCCTCCAGACAGCACCCACCCTATCATTGCATGTACCATAGCTAACCCATCCAGCTTGCGTGTCCCTGGACATTACGGGGCAATTTACCATAGCCAGTCTACCAAACCTGCACATCTTTGGACTGTGGGAAGAAACTGGAGCACCAGGCAGAAACCCATGCAGACACAGGGAAAACGTGCAAACTCCACACAGACTGTCACTCAAGACTAGAATCGAACCCCAGACCCCAGGCCCTGTGAGGCAACAGAACTAATCACTGAGCCACCTTGCTGACCCTGTTGCCTGGCTGGACGGTTTTAGTTATGAAGAGAGATTGGACAGACTGGGTTTTTTTTTTCTGTAGGGCAGGGCTGATTGTGACGGGACATGATTAATATGTATAAAATAATTGAGGGCATAAATAGCGTAGACAGAATGAAATTTTTCCCCTTGATGGAGGGATCAATGACCAGAGGCATAGATTTAAAGTAAGGAGCTAAAGGTTTAGAGGAGCTATCATAGAATATCCTAGAATCCCTACAGTGTGGCAACAGGTCCTTTGGCCAACAATCCACACTGATCCCTCGAAGAGCATCCCACCCAGTCCCACCTCCCTACCCTTTCCCTGTAACCCTCCATTTCCCATGGCTAACACATTTAATCTACAGATCCCTGAATACTATGAGCAATTTTGCATGGCCTTTTTTAGTGTGTGGTGGGAATCTGGAACTCACCACCTGTATGGGTGATTGAATCAGAAGCCCTCGTAATATTTAAGAAGTATTTAGATGTGTACTTGTGATGTTAAGGCATATTAGGCTATGGGCCAAGTGCTGGAAGATGGGATTAGAATAGTTAGGTGATTGATTTTGGATGCCACGAGCTGAAGGGCCTTTTTCTGTGCTGTAGGCCTCTATAAATTGCTGACTGTCTGCAGAGGTGACTATGGGTTAGTGTTTTAGCCATAAGGATTGATTTTAATAGTAATAGTTTGCATTCACAACAAGTAAATGTAATTCATACGTAGACATTTTTAATTAACCTATTTTGACTTGTTATGACACACCTGGAGCAGGGCCACTGTGGCATAAGACCTTGTAATTCTTAGTTTAACAAACTTTATCAGATTAATTGCTAACAATGTTGACTCACACAATGCGACACACCAACTTTGTCCCCAGTCTCAGTATGCTGCTTGTTTGCTGTGCAGTGGCCTGTTGGAGCTGCTTGATATTGGTTTGGAGTTACTTTCTGATCCTGGCCTAGAATAGGTATTCTGATTGCTCAAGCTGATAATGTTGCTGGTTTCTGCAGCTGGATCTGGTTTATATTAAATAGAGTTATATTAGTCTGTTTCTATGCCTTATATCAATTCAGTTCAACCAGCCCATGCTAGGGTTTAAGCCCCATTCGAGTCTTCTTGCGTTTTTTTCCCTCTCATCTAAAGCTACCATCAAAACCCCTTCTATAACTCACCTCTTGTACATCAGACTACTTCCCTATTTACACACATCAACAAAGGAAGGGAGTGCCTTTCCTTCTTCATAGAATTCATAGAATTCCTACAGTGTGGAAACAGGCCACTCGGCCCCATCAAGTCCACATTGCCCTTCCAAACAGCAGCCCTCCCAGACGCATTTCTCCTTCAGAAAATTTTCTGAAGAAGGGTCTAGGCCTGAAACGTCAGCCTTCCTGCTGCTCTGATGCTGCTTGGCCTGCTGTGTTTATCCAGCTCTATACCTCGTTATCACAGCAGATGGTGGAATTTGCATTCAATAAATATCTGGAATTAAGAATCTAATGATGACCATGAATCCATTGTCTATTGTCAGAAAAACCCATCTGGTTCATTAATGTCCTTTAGGGAAGGAGACTGCCATCCTTACCTAGTCTGGCTTACATGTGACTTCAGACCCACGGCAATGTGGTTGACTCTTAACTGCCCTCTGGATATTTAGGGATGGGCAATAAATGCTGCCTAGCCAGTGATGCCCTCGTCCCATGAATGAATAAAGGATAATATATGCTTTACCTTTTTCCTTCAATGTATCCACACTTTTCACTTCAACTACTTCTTTTGGCCATGAATTTCACATTCTACCCATTCTGTGAAGGAAGAAGCTTTTGCTGAATTCCCTTTTGGATTTCCTGGTGACAGCCTTATGTAGACAGAATCTAATTCTGGCCTTCCCCATAGAAAGAAACCTCCTTGACATATCCATCCAATGAAAATTTTTCATAATTTAAAAAACCTTTGTCTCCACTCAGCTTTTATTTTTAAGCGAAAGAGACCTAACCTGTCAAATGTTTCTCATTATGCATTTCTCAGATTGTTCTTGAAAATCTCTCTGCACTACCTCCAGTGTTTCCATATCCTTTTTAAAATATGACATGTGGGACAACTTACTCTCAAGTTTTGTAATACAGCAGAGAAGCAAATGAGCTCTTCCCTGAAGCATAGAAACTTGAATTTAAAACAAGAACTATCATCAATATTCAGATAGATTTTTTCTTTCATTAACAAAAAGTAAATGAAAATGAGGAAACTGGACTGTTCTGTCACTTTAAGTAAATAGTCCCTTTTTTACCTGTTGCACTTCAGAGGCTAGTTCTAGCATCCAAGTTGCTTCCTGGCTGACAGCATGAAACTTACCGGAGTGTTAGGACCAGTATGGTGTACAGCATAGTCTGATGCTGAACTGAGAATAAAATGTTATTGCCAGCACTTCAGGATTTTTTCAAAGGGGTGTACAAACATTATAGAGATGAGAGCAATCCTACTAGGTCTACAAAGGCACATGTCTAAAATAGGAAATTTCCCCTAGTGTTCAGGGGTGTATAAATTAGATGGATTAGACACGGGAAATGCAGGGTTGCAGGAAGAGGATAGGGAAATGCGTCTGGGTGGGCTGCTGTTTGGAAGGGCAGTGTGGACTTGATGGGGCCGAGTGGCCTGTTTCCACACTCTAGGAATTCTATGAATTCTATGAAGAAGGAAAGGCACTCCCTTCCTTTGTTGATGTGTGTAAATAGGGAAGTAGTCTGATGTACAAGAGGTGAATTTATCATGCATTCTATATTCCTAACAGATCGTTCTGTGAGCTTCCAGGAGAAACCAGCGAGCAGCAGCCTTTTCTTCTAAAGCACCATAGCCTTCCATCAACACCGTCACCAATCAGGAAAAATGTTAGAAGCTACCACTGTACTGTGAATGAGGTGAGTAATATGTTCAAAATCAAAACAAAATGCTGTAGCAGGCAGCAAACATAGGGAGAGAACCAGAGTTAATATTACAGGTGTCAATGCCTTATCATCAGAACTGGAAGAAATTAAAGGTGTGACAGGTTTTAAGCAAGAAAAGAGGGAAGGAAAAGAATGAGGGGAGGAAAAAACAAAAGGGAAAGTCTGTAATAGGGTCGATGCAAGCAAGATTCAAAAAACAAAGGGATGACGGCATAAGGTAAAAAGGAAACAAGGGTGTAGTGTGACAGCTGAAAAAGCAAAATAAAGGCCAGAAGGAGCTGTAATTGATAGCAGATCCAGTGGAGAAAATGCAAGTTTATGATCTGAAGTTCAAGCCAGAAGTGGAGGAAAGATTGACAGAAAACAAACTTTGTTGTACACCTCAATGAATATTTTGAATGACTTACTCTGAGCCAGTCAGTTCTGAGATTATTTTGAGATTATTGCATCGTATGCAACTGCGACAGTGATTTCAGTGTCATTCGCTATCTTCATTCTCAATGCATTATACATTACTTCTCTTCAGTAAAGAAGGAAATTTCATATGGGTAAATAAATAAATCTGAACACAATTGCAGCTGGAATGTAGAGATGTTGACTACAGCTAATTATAATTCTTACACAAGCTTTTCAATGTTTGTTAAATTTCATTACCCAGCATTTCCTGCATTGTTAGTCTTCTGTTGTGATTTCCTGAAAGCCGAAGCCAGGGCTTAGCAAATTTGTTTCCCCCACTGTGATCCCAATTTGAAGCTTGAAAATTGTTGTGCCCTTGGGTATGTGGTGGAGTGGGTGCAGAAAACCTGTGACAGCAAAGGAAGGAGGAGGGTCTGCCATTGCCGTCTTGGAGCTCGTGACACCCACTTTGGAAAGACCTGACCTAAGTAATGTGTTACTTCCATCACAGAATACGTTCTTACAAACCAAAGATACCAATGCTGACTTCTGTATTGTTGCCTCATGATTGCATCATGTTAGACACTACCCTACAACATTTACAAATAATACAATTATATTTAAGCATCTCCTGACACAATTCATTAAACATTGAGAATTACTTTAGATGTTTGGTGCTTAAGTGCTTCACAGTTTCTCTGCCTTATTTACGGACATTATATTATAAACTATATTCAACATATAAAATTTAATGAGGTTCAGCCAAGTTACAGTAACAGTTTATATTAAATGTACCTGTCACAAATTCAGTTTTTGGATGCTCCTCTGGACTAGTAAGGCAAACTAAGTCAATGTAAACTACATTTATAAAGCTAGTAAACGAAAATCTACGACCATTCCGTATGAAACTTTGCAATCTTTCTCTTTAAGTAAAGTTTCAAATTAGTCCTTAATCAGACACAGCACATCTTAATGAGCTTCTAAGATTTTGTTCAGGAATTGTCAGCAGAACTTGATTTGGCAGAGTCTTGTCTTGCAAAGTCAGGCCCATCAGACTGTCATGCCTTAACATCCAGATTTCCACTCCAGTTATCAACCTAGAGCCCTGTAAATGAGCACAATCCAGAATGTGCTTGGGTTCCAGGCCGATCAACATGCTGACTGGCCGGAATCAGAAGATTCCCTACGCTGTGGAAACACACCATTCAGCCCAATGGGTCCACACCGACCCTCCAAAGAGCATCCCACCCAAACCCATGCCCCTACCCTCATCCACCAGCCTGCACATCTCTGAACACTAAACCGCAATTTAGCATGGCTAGTCCACCTAATGTGCACGTCTTTGCAATGTGGGCGGAAACCAGAGTACCTGGCAGAAACCCACCCAGACTCGGAGAGAATGTGCAGACTCCACACAGACAGTTGCCTAAGGGCAGAATTGAACCGGGGTCCCTGGAGCTGTGAAGCAGCAGTGCGAGCCACTGAGCCACTGCAATGGTGAACCATGCTTGGGCAGGGCGAAGTCAGAGGAAACTCTGATGGAAGCCCGTAGTGGTTCTGACATGCAAGTTGGTCATCTGACCTTGGTATAGGAGTGAAAGACTAATCAAACCCACCTAGTAGCTGGTTCTGTCCAAAGTTTCCCTCAGGATAGCTGGTGCTCGTCCCCCTGCAGCTATACCCAGTAATTTTAATGTGATTGGAGGAAGGTATAGGGAAGATGTCAGAGGTAGGTTCTTTACTCAGAGAGTGGTGGGCGTGTGGAATGCGCTGCTGGCAGTGGTAATGGAGTCAGACACGTTAGGGACATTTAAGCGACTCTTGGATAGGCACATGGATGATGTTAAAATGTAGGGTATGCAGGGTGGTTTGATCTTAGAGTAGGATAATAAGGTCGGCACAACATCGTGGGCCAAAGGGCTTGTACTGTGCTGTACTGCTCTATGTTCTAAAGCGAATGATTAGAGGTCTAGGGGGCTGAAACGATCTCTACCTATTCTCAAACTTTAAATGGGTGAGAAGCCCAATTTACTGACTTGGAGCCAGGCATGGAATGCGAGTGCCTAGTGGGCCACTTCTAGTAAGCAGAACTGGTGCTGTGGGATGAACTGAATGCTGGGTTAGGGTGCCCAATGCCAACACTCATCACCCCGACAAAAGGTGTTGGTTGATAAAAGACAGCAGAATGGTGGCCATGGAAGTCGAAATCCTCTAAGAAGTGTGTAACATCTCACCTGCCAAATCAACTAGCCCTGAAAATGGATGGCGGTGGAGTGTCAGGCCCATACCCTGCTGTCGCTGGCAATGCAGAGCCTGTGGGAGCTACACTACAACGAGTAGGAGGGCCACTGTGGTGAGCGCAGACACCACGGGTGTGAGCCTGGGTGGAGCTGCTGCAGGTGCAGATCTTGGTGGTAGTAGCATATATTCAAATGAGAACTTTGAGTGTGATCACTGTTTCCATACAGCCAAGAGTTATTAGTATTTTCTTGAGTACTTATATGACGAACAAGGGTAGAGCCACCAACACCCACAAAGCATGAGTAGGCCACTGGACATTGAGCTGAATCTGTGGTCTTCACCTGCTGAGACTATCCTGAGCAGAATTTGAGCCAGACATCTTGTAACACAAGGTGAGATTGCTAACAATAAGGCAAAGGCCCACCCCGCTCAGCTTCCTAGTACGTTTGTCATTTAGTGTATTTTTTGGAACAAATTGGGCATACTAAACAAGAAATAGCTGTATATACTTGTAAAGTGCTGGCTGACCACAGTAAAGGGGAGAAAGGAGACAAAAGCACCTCCTTTTCTCCACCAACCCCTCAAATACAGTCCACGCAAAAGCAGTTGCTTCTAGATGCTGACACGAGTTGTATACTTGTTTCATTTTCTGTACCAAACAGACACTGAGGCATTGAATATCTGTTTTGCATTGATTGGGAAGTTTCAAACTGTAATCCCTGGGCTGAACTAAGTAGTTGCTCACAACTGGGTGGCAGGATGAGTGCTATAGATACTTCGAAATAACCTATTCACATGTAATGACACACCTCTGGAGCAGATGGAATTTGAACCCCGGCCTTCTGGTGCAGAGGAAGGGACATTGCCACTGCACCACAGGAACCTTCTATATTTACTCAGCACTAACATCAAGTCGCCCAAGACAAAGGTCAGCAAGAATTTTTAGCAAGTGCAAAGTTCAAACCATACCCCTTAGAAACAGGAACATTAATCCAGCACCTTAGACCAATCAACCTTGTAAAAAAGCAACAGATCAAATTGCAGATATTTTTCAATCAACCTGATTCAGAAGTGTTATGACACACCTGTAGTGCAGGTGGCACTTGAACCTGGATCACCTGGCCCAATGCTAAGGACTCTACCAGGGCACCATAAGAGCCTCTAGGAGGAGTGCTATATTGGTAACAAATCTCGATTTAGAAAGGTAGCTGGTTCTTGATTGTTATCCAGTGACTCCCTACTTCAAGTGTTAGTATACAGATGACTGATAAAGGCAACTTGGGGCATAGCTGTGTCGTAACCAAAGCTTGAATAATCTGCTGATGATTGTGTCATTGCTCAAATGAAAATGGCACTACAGTTGTCCCTGAAGAAATCAGCACCTTCAGGAAAGGAGAAGAGATTTTCCAGAATGTAAAACATAAATTTATTTTCTTTCTGAAGAACATAGAGAAGAATGATAAGGAACAGTATCAACTCCTGTTACGACTGGTGGCTGCAGGATTAGACAAAAAATCTAAGCAGCAACCTTCAGTTTCTGCATCCAAACCAACGCAATGTGTGTGAGTATCAGTGATCTCTGTTTTGTGTTTTAAGATTTTATCTTTTTTAGTAACAGCCACCTGCCTTGACACAGTAGCTTTAGTTAAGCAACATGAACCAATGCACTTCACAGAATGAAATTTTAATACGAAGCCTAGTAAGAAGATATTAAAATAAGTGACTAAAAGCTTGGTCAATAATTTATTTGAGAGTTTTGTTGTATCACCACAAATTACCTTTAATTTGGCTACTTAAGAAATTTCACAGACAGCCAAGTACTGAAACAATGATTTGATGTTTATTGCATTTGGGAACCAAAATAAGACCCTCAAGTAAGCAAGTTAAACCTCACAACCTAACTTGGCTATTACCTGATTAATGGTGGAACTTGGCCAGATTCCACTAGCAGTGTCTGTCTCTGGGTGTGTCTAAGGTTCGAACCTGGTACAGTGTTGTTCTTCAAAGTTCTGCTACTCCTAGTATTGGATTCTTATATAATTTTCTCTCTTTCCAGTTTGTAATGTGACATTATTGTTATCCTTTAACTCCTTTCATCCCCTACAGTGATTACATTTCTGGAGACCTGAAGTCTGTGGCTTGCCTTATTATCAGGCAGAGCTCCCTTGTTCCTTTTATTTTTTGCCATTATGCAAATAATTTTATTCAATATGTCCACTGCCAGGAAAAACATCCATGTGGTCAGGGAGCCAGTAACAAGAAAAGCCTGATCAGGGCAATGCTTATGTGAGAAAAGTGAAGGAGGAGGGTAGGAATTAAGTCAAAATTGAATTGGAGGGGGAAACAAAGCAATCCACCTCCTATGGTGCCCACCTCTCCCTAAAGGCATTGAGAGCATTGTTGGACAGCATGTACTCCCTCTCCAAGGACCTGGGCTCGAACATGGCCGCGCAACTTGGGCAGACAGTTGGCTGAAATGAACCCCTCCATGGCCCGCTGCCTGGACCTGTTTATATCCAGCCTGGTCAGACCTAGGAGCAGACCCACGAGGAGAGCTCCCCTGTTCCTTCTTACATTTGGGTTGGCTGTCTGTCTAAAACACAACTTTTCCTGCATTTAACGCATTTACTTCAGAACATTACTTCTGCAGGCATGCTTAATTACACACTTGTCGCAAGGCAGCAGCTTATCAAGCAGCGATTATCTCTTTTCTCCAAGGAAGCAGCTTGCTTATGTTGGTTCTTCCCAGAGATGGTTAATGTTGCTTTTAATTCCTTTATAATAGTTTCTCCTTGCCCCTTTCATCTTAAGACACAATTTATTCCAGAAAAAGTTATTGCTACTGGTTTCTGTGTGTATTCATTCAATCCATGAACAGTTATTAAAGTTGTGACATTTATAATATCACAGGAGTATTAAAGAACTGAAAAGAGGCAAGGTTCAAGCAGTGAATTCAGAATTCAAAGTTTAACTCTTGATGACTGAAGAACTGGCTTTCAATGATGGAGTGATAAAAGTAGGGAGTAGTCAGGGACAGAGATTGTGGCAGAGATTGGTTGTGGTCTTCCCAGTATATGTTTGGAAGAAATTTTCCTCCCATAGAACGAGATATTAGAAAAGTAGTCTGGCATCTTGATGCCATCTTCCACCCTGTATAAGCTGAGCTTATTCAAAACTGCATTACTTGCGTTAAGCCCCATTTACCTCCCTTTCTTGTGCTTGCTCATCTACATTGACCTCTGATCTGGCAGTATCAACATTTTGAAAACTTCATTATTCTTTTTTGGTTATGTTAGTGATGGCATTCCACTTTTTATTATTTACTTAATTCTATCATTCTCCGCATTGTTTACCTTTAATATTTTTATTCATCTACACTCTAAGACATTTTAAAATCATTTGTTTGGAAATGAACCTTGCTAATTAGGCCATTTATTGTGCACTTCTAGTTGCCCTTCAAAGTGGTAGAGAATAGTCTTTTTGAACTACTGTGGTCTTTGTGATGTGGGGACACCCACAGTGCTGTTAGGAAGGAAGTTGAGTGGCTTAGAGGGGAGCTTGCAGGTGGCAGTGTTTCCATATATCTGCTGCCCTCATCCTTCTAGATAGCAGAGGACATCAGTTTTGAATTGGTGAATTGCTGTGGTACAACTGGTCGATTGTTTCAACTGTTGCCACTGTGATGGATGAGGTGCTTATCAAGCAGGCTGTTTTGTCTTGCATGGGTGCAGCTTGAACAACACTCAAGAAATATGACACCATCCGGGACAAAACAGTCTACTTGATTATAGATGGCAGACAGGCTGCGGGCAATCAAGAATCGAATTACTTGCTGCTGAATTCCCAGCCTCTGACCTGCTGTTGTTGTCACTGTATTTATATGACTGGTTTAGTTCAGCTTTCAGTCAATACTCACACCCAGGATGTTAATGGTGGGGTAACATCAGAGGCTGATGGTCATTCTTATTCCAAGTAGACTTTGCCTGACAGTTATCAGAATGTAACTTGCCATTTATTAGCCCAGAATATTGCCCAGTTTTTGCTGTATACATGAATGGGCTTTTTGATTGTCTGAGAAGTCATGAATGGTGCTGAACATTGTGCAGCCATCTATAAATATTTCCCCTTGTGACCTTACAATGGGGGGAAGGTCATTGATGAAATAGCTGAGGATGAGGCCTAGGACATTCTCCGAGGAACTCCTGCAGAGATGTCCTGCAGAAGCTGAGATCATTGGCCCGCAGTTGAGAATGACTCCAACCAGTTATTGTCGAAGTCAATTTGTCATAGCCATCATGTCACGGAAAGAGGCCCTGCAGCCCATTGTGTCCATGCCAGTCATCAAGCATCCATCTATTCTAATCCTGTTGTCCAGCACTTGGCCCATCTCCTTGTATGTTATGATGTTTCAAGAGCTCATCTAATTAGCTCTTAAATGTCTTGAGAGTTACTGCATTTACCACCCTTTTAGACAATGAACTCCAGATACATACAACACCATTGACCAGACGCTCCACTGGACTCACCATATAAATACAGTGGCTACAAGAGCAGGTCAGAGGCTAGGAATACTGCAGTGAGTAACTCTACTAACTCCCCAAAGCCCGTCCATCTGCAAGACACAAGTCAGGACTGTGATGTTATACTCTACATTTGTCTGGATGAGTGCATCCCCAACAACATTCAAGAAGCTTAACACTATCCAGGACAAAGGAGCATGCTTGATTAACACTGCATCTGCAAACACTCCCATCCTCCACCACCAATTCTTGGTAGCAAAGTGTGTAGCACCTACAAGGTGCAGTACAGAAATTCATCAGAGTTGCTTAGACAACACCTTTGAAACACATACCACAACCATCTAGAAAGACAAAGGCAGCAGATACGAAGGAACATCATTTGCAAAAGATAGTAGAACTGCAGATGCTGGAGAATCTGAGATAACAAGGTGTAGAGCTGGATGAACACAGCAGGCCAAGCAGCATCAGAGGAGCAGGAAAGCTGACGTTTCGGGCCTAGACCCTTCTTCAGTCATTTGCAAGCTCCCTTCCAAGCCACTTATCATCTCAACTTGGAAATGTATCATCATTGGGTCAAAATCCTGGTCAAAATGCCCAGCAGCGTTATGGGTCTACCTACAGCACATGGACTCCAGTAGTTCAAGAAGGCAGCTCACCACCACCTTCTCAAGGACAAGTAAATGCTGGCCCAACCATCAATACCTTCAGCTCATGAGTGAAGAATAAAAAAACAAAAATTCTCTTTATTAGCTTTTCAGGCATCAACTGCTGGTTCTTAAAAATTCCCAATCCTCTGGTACTACTAGTTTTCACCACTTTATATGCCTGAGCTTTTGATTGGATACTCTCCTTGACTAGCTTTGTTAACCACAGATGTTTCATCTTTCTCATAGAATCTTTCTTTTCGACCAGAATAAATTTTTGGTGACCATTGTGAGAAAGCTGCTTCATGTCTGCCACTGCTCTTCCACTGACTTTCCCATTTGTCTATTTTCCCAGCCCACTTTAGTCAACTGTCTTCTTAACTATAATTGCTCTTATTTAAGTTGAGGACACTGGTTTGAAACCTGAGTTGCCCTCCTTCAACCTGAATTTGAAATTCTACTATGTTGTTATAAACCCCTCCCCAAGCATCTTGAATTAACTATGAGATCTTATTAATCCTGCCACATTAGAAATTACTAGATCTAAAATAGTTTGTTCCTGGTGATGTTATGGAACATACTGCTCTCAGAAACAATCCGTGATACACTCTACATATTCGTCCCATGTTGTCCTTACCCATCTCAGACTGGCTTTAGATAGAGATATAGGGTATAGAAATATGGTAGATTTTTACAAATCACTGTTTAGACCTCAGCTAGAGTATTTCAGTAAGTTCTGGAAACCATAATTTTGAACAATTTCAAAACCTTGGACACGTTGAGGAGGTTTATAAGGATCAAATCAGAAATGAAAGAATTCATTTGCACAGAGATACTAGAGAAGGTCGCTTGTTGTCGTCAGATAATAGAGGGTTAGGAGGAGATTTAATAGAGGTATGTAAAATTAAAAGGGGCTTTGATAGAATAGACAGCAAAAACTGTTTCACTGGCAGAAAGGTTAATAACCAGAGGTCAGATGTGTTAGATAATTGGCTGACGATGAGAACTTATTTGTGAGTTATGCTGTAGAAGGTACTGTTGATAGGATGCAGATTCAATAAAAAAAACTTTCAAAATAGCATTAGATAAATCCTTGAATAGAATGTTTACAGTGCTACAGGGAAAAAACAGGGAAATGGAACCAATTTGGGTAACACTTGCAAAAAAAGCCCACGTAAGCATTATGGGCCCTTCAGTCTGTGTGTTTCTATGATATAGCAACTTTCACAAGCTCAGGATGCCCCATGTTGCTTCACAGACAACAAAATAGTGTTATCACTGTTTAATTGCACACAAAAAAGTCCAATCTGTTTTGTGGAGTTTCATTAAGTGGCTTTTTTTTTACCACATTTAATAAGGAGTCAATAACTAAACAATTTAAGAAACTAGGACCTGCTTAGTATTCCTCATATTTCCTTGCTTTCTTAGACATATGAATTGTTCTTTGCTGTGCTACGGAATTATTCTTTTCATCTGGGAAGTAGGAGCTGATGAGAAAAGTTTTCTGGTAATCCTTCTATTTTGTGCAAAACTGCTTCATTGCTAAAAGATTTCATATTGTTTCTACAGTAGTTCTGCTGGTCCCAGCCCGCGTAATCATACGAAGGCTGAATCTAAGGACGGATTTAGTGACTGTGAGAATAATCAGATAGCACTGCCAACATTAAAACTGGGTAAGTACAACTACTTCATCAACTTTCACGGAGAGGAATTTATGCTTTTTCATTTTGAAAAATGTTTGAAGTGTATTCTTTTGAAATCATTTTTGTGCATGCTTGTGTATAAGGCAAGAAATTTAGATCACTTCTGAGTGGAATCTAAATAAAAGTCATTATGCCCTTTGTAAAACTTTGTACAATTCCATTGTCCCTTGCGCTCAGTTTTTGTCCTTGCATACTAGTCAGAGGAAGGACATTATTGCTATTGAGTAAGTCCAGTGAACATTGACCAGACTGATTCACAGGATGGGACTGACATCTGACGGAAGACTAGATTGACTGGGCTTGTACTCACTGGAATTTAGAAGAATGAGGGGGGATCTCGTAGAAACATAAAAAAATCCTGATGGGACCGGACAGGCTAGATGCAGGAAGAAAGTTCTTGATTTTGGGAATGTCTAGAACTAGATGTCACAGTCTAAGCTATTCAGGACGGAGATAGGGGAAAATTTCTTTGCTCGGAGAGTTGTGAACCTGTGGAATTCTCTCTTTCAGGAAGCTGTTGGGCCAGTTCATTAGATATATTCAGGACGGAGCTGGATGTGGCCCTTGCAGCTAAAGGCTTCGGAGGCTGTGGAGAGAAAGCGGGAATGGGACACTTGAGATTGCATGATCAGCTGTGATCATATTGAATGGTGGTGCAGGCTTGAAGGGCAGAATGGCCTACTCCTGCACCTATTTTCTAGGTTTCTATATTTCTAAATTCCCCTGCTCATTCATTCCTTTGTATTTCAAAAATCAGCCTTTAATATACTCTACAACTAAGCAGCCACAGCTATCTGGAATTAAGAGTTCTAGAAATTCATTCACCTCTGTAAAGAAATTTCTCATCTCAGTCCGAAATGTCCAACCATTTATCCTGAGAGCCTGGCCTCAGCTTTAAACTGTTCAGCCAAGAGAAACAGCCTTTCAGCTTTCAGTAGAGTTTGCATTTGGTAAATCTGCTGTATGTTGGTTTTGGTACTTCTTATGTTCCACTCCCCTTCATCTAATCTTATCAACACATCCTTCATTTCCTGTCCAGCATACTTACCCAGTTTTCCCATGAGTGTGTATACGATCTTCAGCTATTCAAATAAAAGCAAACAAATTGCAGCTGCTGGAAACCTAAAATAAACAGAGATGCTGGAGAAACTCAACAGGTCTGGCAGCATCTGTGGAGAGAGAAACAGAGTTAACGTTTTGAGTCCAGTATAACTCGCCTTCAGAACAGTTCTGAAGAGGGGTCATTCTGGACTGGAAGCATCTAACTCGCATAAGTTAGATTAATGGTATTAATCAGTGTTATTGTTACTTCAGGTCCATCCATATGGAAGAACTCTAATACTGCCAAGTCAACATCAGTGAATGCCAATGTAAGGTAAGAAAATCAGTTTAATTTCTGTAAGAACAATTGGAGTTATGGAGTCATAGAGTCATACAGCACAGAAACAGACTCTGCCTTCATCAAATTTCTTTGTCACTTCTTCAAATAAATGCAATCAAGTTAGTGAGGCACCATTTCCCATGCACAAAGCCATGTTGCCTATCTCTAATCGGTCCTTGCCTTTCCAAATATATGTAAATTCAGTCCCTCAGATTTCCTTCCAACAACTTACCACCACTACCATAAGAGATAAAAGGTACTGCAGATGCTGGAGAATCCGAGATAACAAGCATGGGGCTGGATGAACACAGCAGGTCAAGCAGCATCATAGGAGCAGGAAAACTTGACGTTTCGGGCCTACACCCTTCATCAGAAATGGGGGAGAGGAAGAGGGTTCTGAAATAAATAGGGAGAGAGGGGGAGGCGGATAGAGGATGGATAGAGGAGAGGATAGGTGGAGAGGAGGCAGACAAGTTGAAGAGGCGGGGATGGAGCCAGTAAAGGTGAGTGTAGGTGGGGGGGTAGGGAGGAGATAGGTCAGTCCAGGGAGGACGGACAGGTCAAGGGGGCGGGATGATGTTAGTAGATAGGAGATGGGGGTGTGGCTTGAGGTGAGAGGAAAAACAGGTTAGGGAGGTGGAGATGAGCTGGGCTGGTTTTGGGATGCGGTTGGGGGAGGGGAGATTTTGAAGCTTGTGAAATCCACATTGATACCATTGGGCTGCAGGGTTCCCAGGCTGAATATGATTTGCTGTTCCTG
>JAHRHZ010000173.1:1734742-1808511 GCA_024137785.1 Ginglymostoma cirratum
TGGCCAATCCACCTAGCCTGCACATCTTTGGACTGTGGGAGGAAACCGGAGCACCCGGAGGAAACCCATGCAGACACGGGGAGAATGTGCAAACTCCGCACAGTCACCTGGGGCTAGAATCGAACCCGGGACCCTGGCGCTGTGAGGCTGCAGTGCTAACCACTGAGCCACCGTGCCGCCCCCTAGGTCTCTGTATTAACAGTCCAGTGACAATACCACTAGGTCATTGCCTCGTCTGTAAAATGTCTATTTCTTTGTCCAAAATCGGTATCACTAAAGTGCTCCCTCACCACCATGTCAACCACTTGTCTGGCTTCATTCCCCAAATTAGGTCCAGAACAGCTACGTTGGGCCCTCTACATAGAATGTAGAACTGTACAGCACAGGAACAGGCCCTTCAGCCCACAATGTTGTGCCGAACATGACACCAAATTAAACTGATCCCTTCTGCCTGCCCTTGCTCCATATCCCTCAAATCCTTGCATATTCATGTGCGTATCTAATAGTCTCTTAAATGCTCCCATTGTATCTGCCTCTACCAACACCCTTGGCAGCATGTTCCAGACTCCTACCACCCTCTGTGTAAAATGACTTGCCCCTCATATTTCCTTTGAACTTTCCCGCTCTCGCCTTAAGTGCATGCCCACCCCGTAATTTTACACATTTCAACGCTGGGATAAAGATTCTGACTGTTAACCCTATCTATGCATCTCATAAATGACTTCTCTCAAGCCTCCCCTCAGCCTCTGCCAGTCCAGAGAAACAAACCCAAATTTTTCTTGCCTCTCCTTGTAGCTTAAACCCTCTAATCCAGGCAGCATCCTCGTAAACCTCTCCTGCACCGTCTCCAAAACTTCAACATCTTCCCTGTAATGTGGCGACCAGAACTGAGTGCAGTACTCTAAGTTTGACCTAACCAAAGTCTTTTCAAGCTGCAACATGACATCCTGACTCCTGTACTCAGTAGCCTGACCAATAAAGGCAAGCATGCCATATGCCTTCTTTATCACCTTATCTACTGGCATGGCTACTTTCAGGGAGCTATGGACTTGAACCCTGAGATCCCTCTGTACATTAATGCTGTTAAGGATCCTGCCATTAATTGCCTACTTTTCCTTAACATTTGATCTCCCAAAATGCAGCACCTCACGCTTACCCGGATCAAACTCCATCTGCCATTTCTTTGCCCATATCTGCAAGTGATCTATATCCCGCTGTATCCTTTGACAACCTTCTACACTATCCACAACTTTACTGATCTTTATGTCGTTTGCAAACTTACTACATTTTCATCCAACTCATTTAAATACATCACAAACAGCAGAGGATCCCTGCGGAACACCGCTGGTCACAGATCTCCACCCAGAAAAACACCCTTCCACTACTATCCTCTGCCTTCAATGGACAAGCCAATTCTGAATCCACATGGCCAAGTCACCATGGATTTCATGCACCCCACCCCTCTGGATGAGCCTCCCTTGAGGGACCTTGTTAAAAGCCTTTACCAAGATCCATGTAAATAACATCCATCGTTCTACCCTCATGGATCACCTTTGTCACTCCCTCGAAAAATTCAATTAGTAAGACATGACCTGCCCTGCGCAAAGCCATGCTGACTGTCCCTAATTAGGCCAAGCTTTTTCAAAAGTGTGTAAATCCTATCCCTAAGAATTTTCTCCAATAGCTTCCCAACCACTGATGTGAGACTCACTGGTCTGTAGTTTCCTGGATATCCTTTTACCCTTCTGGAACAGAGGAACAGCATTAACTACTTGCTAGTCCTCCAGGACTTTTTCAGTTGCTAGCGAGGATAAAAAGATCTTGGTCATGGCCCCAGCAATCTCCTTTCTTGCCTCTCTCAAACAACCTGGGGTAGATACCATCGGGCCCTGGGGACTTACCTACTTCAATGCTCTTCAAGAGACCCAACACCACTTCTTTCTTGATCTCAAAATGCCTTAGCGTATTAGCATGTTCCACACTAATCTCACTATACTTCATATCCTTCTCCTTGGTGAATACTGACACAAAGTACTCATTTAAGATCTCACCCACATCCTCTGCCTCCAAGCACAAGTTCCCTCTTTTATCTTTGAGTGGTCCTACCTTCTCCCTAGTTATCCTCCTGTTCTGACTCCTTAACTTAATGTGCAATGTCTCCTCCTCTTTTAAGCCCTCCTCTGTCTTGCCTGAAGATTCTATATCCCAGATTGTGATGGTGACTATAATCACAGTTCTACACGTCAATCATTGACCATGATTTGTACGTTTTACCTGTGATACTTCTGACATGAAAGCCCATCCAGCTTTGTCTTAGTCCCTTGAAAATTAATACGGCTGCACTACCTCTGACTTGATTGTGTGCCCTTATTCTGCTAATAGTCTGTATCCCCTCCCACTGCCAAATTAAATTAAACTGTTTGTGAAGCCTGCTGATTAAATCCTTGTTGTGGTCAGTTAGAAATTAGCAAGAAATGTTGGCCTAGTTCACATCCCATCAACAAATTTTAAAAATTGTGACTTTTTTCATTGCGCAAAGCAAAACCTAGAAGTCTGAAACAAAAACATAAAATGCTGAAACATGTAGCAGATCAATCAGTATATGCAGTGAGAGGAATATTCATGGGCACGGCATGCACATGGGAAAAATTGAAGAAAATACTCACAAAATTATTTGCTGAAGAAAAAGATAATAGAGCTGTGCTATGTATGAAGAAGGAATGAATGTGAACTTAAAGTATAAAAACCAAAAGGACTGCGGATGCTGTAAATCAGAGACCAAAAACCAAAATTGCTGGAAAACCTCAACAGGGCTGGCAGCATCTGTGGAGAGAAAACAGAGTCAATGTTTTGGGTCAAGTGACCCTTCCTCAGATCTGAATTTAAATTATGCCTGGTTTTCATCTTATAAATCCAAGGCAGCAATGTATAGTTGAAGGGAATGTTTTCCCTTTTAATCCTATCCTTATTGAAGTATGTTAAAGCATGTTCCCCAATCCCTTTTAGTTAGTTTCAATCTTTGAAATAAACCCCACAGTAAAATTCTGAAGGATGATAACCAAGGGAGTTTAAAGTTTTGGCAAAGATGTGTAGCTCGGGTTGTGGGTGAGGTTGTTGACTTGCTTGCCGAGCTGACCTGTTCTCGTTCATCATCATGCTAGGTGACATCATCAGTGGAGCCTCCGATGAAGCAATGTTTTTCTACTCTGCTTGGAATTTATACTGTCTGGCCCGTTATGGTGAGTCGTGTCATTTCCTGTTTTATTCTGTATGGATTTGTACATGGGGTCTAATTCTATATGTTTGTTGATTGCATTACGGGTGCAGAACCGTGCCTCTAGGAATTCCCATGTATGTCTATGTTTGGCTTGGGCTACTATGGTTACGTTGTCCCAGTTAAACTGATGCCCTTCATTGTCTGAGTGTACCGATATTAAGGAGAGTTCATCGTGCTGTTTTGCTGCTAGTTGATGTTCATGTATTCTGATAGCTAGTTTCCTTCCTGTCTGTCGGATGTAATGTTTGTCGCAGTCGTTGTGTGGTATTTTGTTAACCGCTTTGGTTTTGCATGTTGTGGGAATAGGGTCTTTAATACTTGTATGTGTTTGTTGTAGAGTGGCTGTGAGCTTGTGGCCACCATGATTCCTAGTGATCTTAGGAGTCTTGTCAGTTCTGACATGTTCTTGATGTAGGGCAGTGTGGCCAGTGTATTAGGGCATACTGTGTCCTCCTGTTGTTGTCTGTTTAGTAGGCATCTGGGGATGAAGTTGTGGAGATATCTCTTTATAGCGAGGATTTTGTATAGGTGCCCTTCCTCTTTCCTGCATAGTTCCGGAGTGTTGCAGTGTGTCCTGGTCCATTTAAATCGTGTCCTAATGCAGCTTTGTTTCTGGATGTTGGAGTGGTTGCTGTAGAAGTTGATGATTTGATCAATATGGGTTGCTTTTCTGTATTCTGAGGTTTGGAACTCCCCGTTGGTCATACGCTCAAACTTTAAAGTCCAGAAACAGAAGTTGATTGTTGTTTTCTTCTTCCCTCGTGAATTTAATCCCTGCGAATACGCTGTTGATGAGGTGGTGGGCCTGTTCTAATTTGTTGCATTTAATAATGACAAATGTGTCATCTACTTACTGAATCCACAGTTTAGGTTGAATGTGGGGGAGAGTGGTGTGTTCTAATCTTTGCATGACAGCTTCTGCAAGGAGTCCTGAGCTGGGTGACCCCATTGGTGTACCGTTGATCTGTTTGTATGCTTGACCATTAAAGATGAAGTGTGTGATGAGGCAGAGGTCTAGTAGTTTAAGTTGGTTGTCATTGCTGATAGGGCTGTTAGTCTGCGTTGCTGCTTCCTCTAGTAATGTGGCCACAGTTTCTTTAACTAGTGGGATGTCGATTGATGTGAATAAAGCTGTAACATCAAAGGATATCATAATCTCGTCGTTGCTGATTTTTATGTCCTCGAGGGTATCGAGGAAATCTAGGGTAGAGTGGATGGAAATGAGGTGATCCGTCGACTAGGTGTGTCAATCTCTGTTGTAGGTCCTTGGCCAGTTTGTGTGAAGGTGCGCCTGGTAGGAAAACAATGGGTCTGAGGGGGATGTCTGGTTTATGTACTTTAGGAAGTCCATAGAAGCAGGGAGTATTCGTGCCTTCTGGTTTCATTCTCATAAAGTCCGTCTTGGTTATCTGCCCTGCATCCTTTAGTCTCTTCAGTGTCTGAGCGATCCTATTGCCTAGCTGCGGTGCTGGGTCTAACACCACCTGTTGGTAGGTGGTTGTATCTGCATACAATGCCTGTGCTTCCTTAATGTTGTCTGGTTTGTTCATAATGATGGTCATGCACCCTTTGTCAGCTGATAGGATTATGATGTTCTTGTCTTTCTTGAGTTTATCTAGTGCTTTTCTCTCTGATGTGTTCAGGTTGTCCCCTTTGTTCTTACTGTGTAATGTGGAGATGATAGTTTGTTGGATGGCTTGTTGTGTTTCGTCCATGAGTCTGTCATCTTTTAATGTAGTCTGCAGGGTGGCCATGAAGTCTGTTCTGTTTTCATCTTGGTGGTTATAGTTCAGTCAGCGTAATAGGACAGCTTTCTCCATTTCTGTGAGTTGTCTGCTGGATAGGTTTCTTATCCATATGCCCAGTTTGTTGTTGTCCTTGTCTTTGTCTTTGTGGTGGATCCAGTTTGCTGAGTTTCTCCTGTAGCTTGTGTCTCTTCTTAATTTTGGTTTTGTGTTGATTGATAGTGAGGGCGTTTTCTAGGATTGTAGTCTGCTGCTGGTCCGTAGTGTTCCGATGCTGTGATTTTTGGCTCAAATTTTCCCATTCGTACCTGTGGAGTCGGTTATGGGCATCATTAATCATTGCTCATAGCATTCTGTGTGTTCTGTTCAGCTATTTTATATGCCTGTGGGTTGTTGAGTGGAGGTTTGTATTTCACGCTGCGGTGTAGTACCTGGTTCTGAGGCATTCGTGGAGAAAATGAAGTTATTCGCGGGTAGAGCTCAGTCGGTTGGCGAAGGTTTCCCATTGTCAGGCAATTTTTAGCGTGTTACACCTGTAGGTGTTTAATGTTTTGGCAAAGATCTGTAGCTTGGGTTACATTATATTGGACAGACAGGAAGGAAATTAGCTATCAGAATACATGAACATCAACTAGCAGCAAAACGGCACGACGAACTCTCCCTAGTATCGGTACACTCAGACAATGAAGGGCATCAGTTTAACTGGGACAAGGTAACCATAGTAGCCCAAGCCAAACATAGATACACATGGGAATTCCTAGAGGCACGGTTCTCCACCCATACTTCAATCAACAAACACATAGAATTAGACCACATGTACAAACCCATACAGATCAAAACTGGAAATGACACTACTCACCATAATGGGCCAGACAGTATAAATTCCAAGCGGAGTAGGATAACATCACTTCATCGGAGGCTCCACTGATGATGTCACCTGGCATGGTGATGAAACGTCTGAACAAGAACAAGTCAGCTCAGCGAGCAAGTCAACAACCTCAACAAAAGTAGTGTTTATCAGCACCAATTCAAAATTGAGGGAGATTACACTTCGCTATTTCATTTACATAAACGGACACACAAGTTAGAAGGCACCAGAAGGAGAAAGGAAGAAAGTGACAGTTTGAGTTTCTTAAAAATCAAAAATGTTAACATTAGTTGGCAATACTTGGAATTCAGTGAGTCAACATTCAGTTGTGAGTTTCAGTTTGCTGATTTGTAGCAATTCTTTTCCTGGAAACTGGCAAGTAGATGAATCACAATTGAAGGTGCAACACTATTTCTTGTACTTAGAATCACATTTGTTTTGCTGGCAATGTCTGGGCTTCTTATGGAGGTGAGACTTGTTCACAGCACCTTCTCCTGTTCCCACCCGCCTGCCTTGCCGTTCACAGCCTTCCCTGCCATTCACAGCCCTTGGCCCGTGTTCATAGCCCTCCTCTCCTACCCTATTCACAGCCTCCCCCACCTCCCCCCACCACGCACCATTCACAGCCATTCCTCCATCCAAAGTCATCTCTCCCCTCCTCCCTAACCTCGCTGTTCACACCCTACTTCCTCTGTTCACAGTCCTCCTTCCCCCATCCTCCTCAACCTCCTGCTCCCCTCCTCCCCTTCCCTGCCTGCTGTTCACACCCACTCCCCCATCCATGCCCACATTGTTCACACCCGTCACATTTAAGCATTGCACTCACGTGAAAAGAGACAAGTCCTCAAAGCATCAGTAACACACCTGGAGAGAGAGAGAGAGAGTTAACATTTTGAGTCCAATATTACCCTTCTTCAGAACACCATAAGATGTAGGAGCAGAGTTAGGCTATTCAGCCCATTGAGTCCACTTTGGCATTTGATCATGGCTGATATGTTTCTCAACCCCATTCTTCTGCCTTCTCCTCATAACTATTAACCCCCTTACTCATTAAGAATCTAACTAGCACTGTTTTAAATATGCTCAATGACTTGGCTTTGACAGCCCTCTGCGGCAATGAGTTCCAGAGAGACACCATCCTCTGGCTGAAAAAATTCCTCCTCATCTCATTTTTAAAGGTCATTCCTTTACATTGAGGCTGTGCCCAGGATCATTATTGTTAAACGTCTTTTGGATCCCTTCCAAGACCAGCACGTTCTTCCTTAGATACGAGGCCCAAAACTGCTAACAATAGTCCAAATGTGGTCTGACCAGGGCCTTATAAAGCCTCAATATCTACTCTCTACTCTCGTTTTCTTGCCCTCTTGAAATAATTGTCAAGATTGCATTTGCCTTCCTAACCGCCAAGTGAATCTGCATGTTAACCTGAAGAGAATTTTGATCGAGGGCTCCCAAGCCTCTTTGTGCTTCAGATTTCCGAAGCCTTTCCCAATTTAGAAAGTAGTCTATGCCTCTATTCTTCCAACCAAAATGTATACTTTCATACTTTCCTAAAATTTCCCATCTGCCACTTTTGTCCACTTGCCCCTAATACCCAAATCCTTCAGCAGCCTTCCCACTTCCTCAACACTTCCAGTCCCTCCACCTATCTTTGTGTTATCTACAAACTTAGCAAAAATATCCTCAGTTTCTTTGTCCAGATCATTAATAAATAATGTGAACAGTGGTGGTCTCAACGCTGACCCATGCAAACTCCACCAATCATTGGCTGCCGAACTGAAAAAAGTGCCTTTATCCCACTTCCTATCTTCTGTCAGTCTGCCAGTCTTCTAACCATGGTATTACCTTGCCCATAACACCGTGGGCTCTTATTTTATTTGGCAGTCTCCTGTGCAGCACCTTGAAAGGTCTTGTGGAGATCCAAATAGATCATGTTCACTGGATCTCCCTTGTCTAACTTTCTCAAAAATTTCTGTCAGATTTGTCAGGCATGACCTTCCCTTGACAAAACTGTTCTGACTGAGCATGTTTAACCATGCACTTCCAAGTACGCCGTAATCTCGTCCTCTATAACGGACTGTAAAATCTTACCAATGACCGAGGTAAGGCTAAGCAGCCTATAACTTCCCACGTTCTGCCTCCCTCCCTTCTAAACAGGGGTGTTACTTTAGTCATTTTCCAGTCCTTTCCTATTCTTTGCCACATGATGTGCTTTTTTCCTTTTGCTTTTATGCTGTCCCTGACTTCCCTTGTCACCGTGGCTGCCTCATCCTCCCCTTCGTATGATTCTTCTTCTTTTGGGATGAACACCTGCTGTGCCTCTCAAATTGCCCCCAGAAATGCTTGCCACTCCTTACTGCCTTCTCTTCCAGTCAACTCTGGCCAGTTCTTCCCTCGTGTCTTTGCAGATATCTTTATTCAATTGTAACACAGTTGCAGCTGATTCCAGCTTCTCCTTCTCAAACTGCAGAATGAGTTCTATCAAATTATGGTCACTGCTCCTGAGGAGTTCCTTCACCTTCAGCTCCCTAATCAAGTCTGTCTCATTTTTTTTTACATTTATCTGTGGGATGTGGGTGTTGCTGGCTGGCCAGTATTTATTGTCTGTCCCTAGTTGCCCTTAAGAAGATGGTCGTGAGCTTCCTTCTTGAACTGCAATGGTCCGCCTGCTGTGGGTTGACCCACAATACCTTTAAGGAGGGAATCTCAGGATTTTGACCCAGCAACAGTGAAGGAAAGGTGATATATTTCCATGTGAGGATGATGAGTAGCTTGGAAGGGAACTCGAAAGAGGTGCTGTTCCTATGCATCTGCTGCCCTTGTCCTTCTAGATGGAAGTGATCGTGGGTTTGGAAGATGCTGTCTTAGCATCTTTGGTGAATTTCTGCAGTGCATCTTGGAGATAGTACACACTGCTGCTACTAAGCGTCAGTAGTGGAGGAAGTGGATGCTTGTGGATGTTGTGCCAATCAAGCGGGCTGCTTTGTTCTGGATGGTGTTAAGTTTCATGAGTGCTGTTGGGGCTGCATTCATCCAGGCAAGTGGGGAGTATTCCATCACAGTCCTGACTTGTACCGTGTAGGTGATGGAGAGGCTTTGGAGAGTCAGGTGGGAGTTACTCATCGCAGCGTTCCTAGCCTGTGATCTGCACCTGTAGCCACTGCGTTTATATGATGAATCCAGTTGAGTTTCTGGTCAATGATAACCCCCAAGTGTTAATAGTGGGGGATTCAGTGATGGTAACACCATGGTTAGATTGTCACTTATTGGTTATGGTCATAGTCTGGCATATGGGTGGCATGAATGTTCTTGCCACTTGTCAGTCCAAGCCCTGGATATTGTCCAGATCTTGTTGCATTCGAATGTGGACCACTTCAGTATCTGAGAAGTTGCAAATGGTGAACATCGTGCAATCATTGGTGAATTTCCCCTACCTCTGACCTTATGATGGAGGGAAGGTCATTGATGAAGCAGCTGAAGATGGTTGGACCTAGGTGAGTACCCTGAGGAACTCCTGCAGAGATGTCCTGGAGCTGATAAGAAATACTTCTAACAACCATTACCAACTTCTAATGTGTCAGGTATGACTCCAGCCACTGGAGAGTTTGCCGCCGATATCCATTGATTCCAGTTTTGCTCAGGCTCCTTGATCCTACACTCGGTTGAATGTAGCCTTGATGTCAAGGGCTGTCACTCTCACCTCACCTCTGGAATTCAGCTCTTTTGTCCATGTTTGAACCAAGGCCGTAATGAGGTCAGGAGCTAAGTGGCCCTGGCAGAACTGAACTGGCCGTCACCGAGCAGTTTATTGCTGAGCAGGCACTGCTCCATAGCATTATTTTTGACACCTTCCATCACTTTATAGATGATTGAGAACAGACTGATGGAGCAGTAATTGGCTGGGTTGGTTTCCTGCTTTTCATGTACTTGGTCGATTTTTCACATTGTCAGGTCCATGCCAGTGTTGTCACTGTACTGGAGCAGCTTCGGTAGGGGAGCAACAAGTTCTGGAGCACAAGTCTTCAGTACTATTGCCGGAATATTGTCAGGGCCTGTAGCCTTTGCAGTATCCAGTGTCTCCAACCCTTTCTTGATATCATGTGGAGTAAATCGAATTGGCTGAAGACTAGTATCTGTAGTGCTAGGGACACTGGAGGAGGCCAAAATGGATCATCCACACAGCACTTCTGGCTGAAGATTGCTGCAAAAGCTTTAGCCTCATCTCTTGCATTGATGTGCTGGACTCTTCCATCATTGAGGATGGGGATATTTGTGGAGCTGCCTCCTCCTCCTCCAGTCAGTTGTTTAATTGTTCACAACCTAATGTGGCAGGACTGCAGAGCTTAGATCTGATCCATTGGTTCTGGGATTGCTTAGCTCTGCCTATCACTTGCTGCTTATGCTGTTTGGCGTGCAAGTAGTCTTGTTTCATACCATCACCAGGTTGACATCTAATTTTAGGTATGCCTGGTGTTGCTCCTGACATGCCCTTGTGCTCTCTCCATTGAACCAGCATTGATCCCTTGGCTTGATGGTAATAGTTGATTGGAAGATATGCCAGGCCATGAGATTACAGATTGTGCTGGAGTATAATTCTGCTCTTGATGACCCACAGCACCTCGTGGATGCCCAGTCTTGAGGTCAAGTATGTTTTTCCCTCTTGTTGGTTCCCTCACCACGTGCTGCTTGTCCAGTCTAGCAGCTATGTTCTTTAAGACCCAACCAGCTCGATCTGTAGTACTGCTGCCAAGCCACTCGTGGTGGTGGACATTGAAATCCCCTACCCAGAGTACATTTTGTGCCCTTGCCATCCTCAGTGCTTCCTCTAAGCATTGTTCAAATGGCCTGGCATATCTTCCAAACAACCATTACCATCAAGCCTGCTGAGGGAGGATGGTATGTGGAAATCAGCAGGAGGTTTCCTTGCCCATGTTTAACCTGAAGCCATGAGGTTTCATGGGGTCTGGTGTCAACGTTGAGGACTCCCAGGGCAACTCCTTCCTGACTGTATATCATTGTGCCACTTCCTCTACTTGGTCTGTCCTGCTGGCGGGGATGCTGATGATGGTGGTGTCTGGGATATTGTCTGTAAGGTATGATTCCATGAGTATGACTATGTCAGGCTGTTGCTTGACCAGCCTGTAAGGCAGGTCTCCCAATTTTGGCACTAGCCTCCACATGTTAGTAAGGAGGACTTTACAGGGTTGACAGGGCTGTTTCTGCCGTTGTCTTTCTTGGTGCCTAGGTGAATGCTAGGTGATCCATCCACTTTCATTTCTTTGAGACTTTGTAGCGATTGGTGCAACTGAATGATTTCAGAGGGCAGTTGAGAGTCAACCAATTCGAACCTGGGTCCCTGGAACATTATCTGAGTTTCTGGATTAATAGTCTGGTGATATTACCACTAGGCCATTGCCTCCCTCCTCTTACATATCATTACACATCACATCCAGAATTGCCTGTTCCCTAGTGGGCTTTACTATAAGCTGCTCCAAAAAACCATCTCATAGACATTCTATGAATTTCTTTTCTTGAGGTCTGCTATCAACCTGATTTCCTCAGTCCACCTGCATGTTCAGGTCCTCCATGATTGTTCTAACAGTTCCTTTATTACATGCCTTTACTGTCACCTTATTTATTTTCTTCCTCATGACTCCGATCATGGTCTGTTTTCCTTTGCTGTTCCTCAACTCTGCCCACACAGATTCTATGCCTTTTGACTCTATATCACTTCTTGTTATCAATTTAATTTCCTTTCTATTAAAAAGGCAACCCACCCCCATTGACCATCTCCCTGTCTTTTCGATGGGATATGGATATTTGGTTCGCAGGCCTGATCCCCTTGCGGCCACGTCTCTGTGATATAACACGATACCCACCAATTTCAATCTGTATTACAGCTCATTTACCTTGTTTCTTATACTGCATGCTCTTAAGTACAACATCTCAGTCCTGCATCGACTGCCCCCCTTCTCATCGTTCTCCTATTGTCTGCTGTGCCTTAAGTTAGATTCCTGACCCTTTCCATGCTCTGTGACTTGTTACTTGTTCTGGAAACTTCAATCTCTGTTGAGCCACCATCCCAGAATATAGAGAATATAGTTCCACAAAAAAGAAAAATTATGATTCCTCCTCATGCCCTCTGGTCGTTACGGATGTCAATAACTTGCAACGACAATATGTAAGCAAAATGAAACGCATTCGAAAGGAGTGCTGCAATGGCAAAACACAGAAGGCGACCATTCAGCCCATTGTGACTCTGCTGATTCTCTGAAAGAGTTATTAGTCAAACTCAACAGCTGTTCTCCCATCACCCTGATAAACTCTCCTTCTAGTATGCAACCAATGGTTTTTTTTTAAACTGCCGTTGAATCTGTCTCCACCATCCTTGAAAACAATACACTGCAGATCATTAGTTCTCCTAAAATCTCCTGTAGTTCTTTTTGAAGTTATCTTCAAGCCAAAAAAGATGGGCAATGTTGAAAGTAGATTTTGTCTGAAATTAATAGAAGGTGACAAAATATGGTTTAGCCGATGATCCAAAGAATGAAGGGCTGTTGGAATGGGGGTGTGGTGCAGAGTTTGGAGAAGAAGAGATCCAACGCTGGCATTTCAGCCTCACTGTACTGTTGTCAGTGAATACAATTAATTTGATCAGAAGGCGTATGCTGACAGCAGTGTTTTTGGGCTCTGGATAATGCAATGAAAAGAAACATTTGGAACTTGTGACTGTGCCTAGGAATGTGCAGCAGGAGATACAAACAGTTAAAACAGGATGATACAGCAATAATGGTCCCACCAGAAAGCAAAGGTTAACAGGGAGGATGTGTGTGTTGGTGAAAACAGGTTGTAGGTGACAGAAATTGCAAAAGACATTTTATCAGATGTGAAGTAGGTAGGCTATTACTAACATTGATAATTATGTCGATGTACAGGTATAAGCAGATCAGCTATGATGATCAGTCAGAAGTCTTACAGACAACCGGAAGTAATCCAAGTGCCAAAATGAAGGAACGTACAACGGTAAAGAATGTTTTTGAATATGACTTTTACAGAACAGTGACACAATATGCTAAACCTGTTGAAGGGAGAAGTTATCTTTCACTTGTCTGGGTGTGTCATGTGAAGGCATTTCCTATGCATAGATTTGAAACTCCAACTATCAGAACCTACTCTTCAGGAGTGAAGTGTCATTTTTAATAGGTCTGTAACAACTGCTTCTTATGAATTGTTCCTTTGTAATTGGTAAAATGTACTATTCTCTTGAACCGACCTTTCCAAAACAGGTCTGTAGCATTTAAACTTCTGGGATAAATGCATGAGTAAATAATAATTAATTTTAAATTATTCATTCATGAGATGTGGGCATTGCTGGCTAACTCAGCATTAATTGTCCATCCCCAATTGCCCTGAAAGCAGTTAAGAGTCAGTCAATCACATTTCTGTGGGTCTGAATTCACATATGGCCTGACCAGGTAAGGGTGGCAGATTTCCTTCCCTGAAGGACATTCGTGAACCATATGGGTTTTTACAAGAATTAACAATAGTTGCATGTTCACCATTAGGCTAACTTTTAATTCCAGATTTTTATTGAATTCAAATTTAATCATTTGTAGGATGGGATTCAAGCCCATGTCCCAGCACAATAACCTGGATTCTGGATTACTAGTTCAGTGATACTGCCTGTACGTTACCATCTCCCTGAACTCTCAAAAGCTCTGGTTATTTAAAGTGACAGATATTCAACTGGGGGGAGGTTGCAGGAATTGTTAAGAAATACAGAACTCTCTCTCTCTCCTAGTACAGGAAAATGTACAGGGTATCAGTATTCCATCTGACATGTTGGTAACTGTTGTTTTCTTCAAATGCATATAAAAGCGTTTGTTATCTTGCCAATTTCACAATTCTTTTCTCTCCTTATGCTCCCTTTGAAGGTATTGATTTTGTTCCATAGATGTCCTCTGAGCAAGCGGCTATTCCTAATGTATAAGCAAGCTCCGTTATGCGGTGGGAAATCACAATAAGGATCTGGAATGTGGCTTATTTTGTTTGCCCTTTCTCAACCGTGCTATTGGCACCAGTTGTAACATTGAGCTGGTACTTCGGCTGAGGCCAGGTCGTGAAGGGACCTGAGACTTCCTGGTTTATATACATCTTACTTACCCATTACTTTTACAAGCGATACATACAATGTGATGTCTCCATTCTTGATCTTCCTGTTCTCTCTTCAGGAGCGGCATATAGAGTGTGACCTATCAGATGAAGTAGCAGCGCGATTGTACCTGGATGAGGGAGATGCAACAGGATCTGTCAAAATGCCACCCTCTCAAAACTTAAAAGAAAATCTAAGCATCTTAAATAAAGAACAAAGAGGAGATGTTCCGGAGTTCACTGAGGTACAGTCAAACTAACATGACATAGAAGAGCACGACATAAGAATGAAGGGGAATAGACATAATAGATCTGGCTCAGAAATGATACAATTTAAGAGGAACAAAGTAGTAAAATATACACCAACTGGTAAAATTAAGAGGGCAAAGAGATTCAGTGACTTGGAGAAATAGTTCTTCAGAAGTGTGAAGACTAATGTCACAAAGCTGTATTTTAAAAAAGCATGTAGACAGATTTATATGACAAGTTTCATAGAATCCACACAGTATGGAAACCATTCAGGCCATTCAGCCTAACCAGGACACACTGGCCCTCTGAAGAGCATCCCACCCAATCCCATCCCCCTACCCTATCCCTATAACCCTCCATTTCCCATGGCTAATCCACCTAACTTATACATCTGTGAACACTGTGGGTAATTTAGCATGGCCAGTCTACCGAACCTGCACATCTTTGGACTGTGGGAGGAAACCGGAGCACCTGGCGGAAACCCACACAGACATGGGGAGAACATGCAAACTCCATACAGACAGTCACCCGAGGGTGGAATTAAACCTGGGTCCCTGACACTGTGAAGCAGCAGTGCTAGTCACTGAGCCACCATGCCCATTTATGAAGGAAGAAGTAATGCTAGGTCATTACAATAATTAGTTTGAATTTTCTGCTCAGCTCTGGAAGCATTCATTCAACAAGGAGGCTACAGTTGTGGAGAAGATACAAAGGAGAAGAACTAAAATGATCCCAACGATGAGAGCTTTTAATTAAAAGAGTTAAACTGTGTGACCCTTTTCATTAAAGCAAGCTGGATTGAGAGGACTTCTAACGCAATAGGGTTTTTGAAAAATTAAATCAGAAGATGCTACAGTAATCATTCCTTCCAGAGGGACCACTCCCTCCGCGACTCCCTTGTCCGCTCCACACTCCCCTCCAGCCCCACCATACCCAGCACTTTTCCTTGTAACCGCAGGAAGTGCTACACCTGCCCCCACACCTCCTCCCTCACCCCAATTCCAGGCCCCAAGAAGACTTTCCACATCAGGCAGATGTTCACCTGCACATCTGCCAATGTGGTATACTGCATCTGCTGTACCCGTTGTGGCTTCCTCTACATCGGGGAAACCAAGCGGAGGCTTGGGGACCGCTTTGCAGAACACCTGCGCTCAGTTCGCAACAAACAACTGCACCTCCCAGTCGCGAACCATTTCAACTCCCCCTCCCATTCCTCAGATGACATGTCCATCCTGGGCCTCCTGCAATGCCACAGTGATGCCACCCGAAGGCTGCAGGAACAGCAAATCATATTCAGCCTGGGAACCCTGCAGCCCAATGGCATCAATGTGGATTTCACAAGCTTCAAAATCTCCCCTCCCCCAACCGCATCCCAAAACCAGCCCAGCTCATCTCCACCTCCCTAACCTGTTTTTCCTCTCACCCCAAGCCACACCCCCATCTCCTACCTACCAACATCATCCCGCCCCCTTGACCTGTCCGTCCTCCCTGGACTGACCTATCTCCTCCCTAGCCCCCCACCTACACTCACCTTTACTGGCTCCATCCCCGCCTCTTCGACTTGTCTGCCTCCTCTCCACCTATCCTCTCCTCTATCCATCCTCTATCCGCCTCCCCCTCTCTCCCTATTTATTTCAGAACCCTCTTCCCCTCCCCCATTTCTAATGAAGGGTTTAGGCCCGAAACGTCAAGTTTTCCTGCTCCTATGATGCTGCTTGACCTGCTGTGTTCATCCAGCCCCATGCTTGTTATCTAGTAATCATTCGTGACCGGTTAGGTAGAGTTTTGCTGTGGCACATAAGACTTGAACTTTAAAGTGATACACAAACAAAGCAGGTGTTATGTGAGAAAAAATTTTCACGAAGCAAGAAGCTAAGGTATGGAGTACACTGTCTGGGAATGTGGTGAAGGCAGTTTCAATTGATGCATTGGATAACTATTTGAATAGAAATGGTGTGTAGGGATATGGGAAAAGACAAGAGATTAGCACTAGGTAATATAACTAGTGCAGGCATGATGGCCCAAATAGCCTCCTTCTGTACTGTAACAATTTTGTGATTCAGTGGGAGCTATATTATCTCAAATCCTGCCACAATATCCTCATGCAAACCTACTGCTTGCTGCGCCCTGTCGCTGTGATCCAGCCTTGTTAAAATACTTATGTTGGCACATTCAGACATGGTTTAGCCTGATTATGTTTTCCACAGCTGCTGAGTGACTTGCTGTTTACTTATAACACTTGCAGCATTACGTTTCGTGCCCTTGATAATTTATGATCTTCCATTACAGAGAATGGTGGAGGAGGTAAGAAAGGCACTTGACTATGGAGAACCTGATGAAGTACTTAGCACTGGGTTTAAACTGAGGATAACACGAAAGGACATCAGCACTTTGTGTAGTTACAACTGGCTGAATGATGAGGTACAGATGCCTTTTATGTTTTTATTATTATTATCATGTATTTTGTGCGCACGTTGATCTTCACCACCCACCCCACCATTTTTCTCCCACCTTGTGGAAGTTCCTAATCTTACGAGTGTATTCTTCCACCTGCTTTCTGGTGCCTTGCACAAGAGGTTGTTCATCATATTATTGTCCAAATGGTATACTGCCAGCAGGAGGCTCTGTATGCCTAGTCTTGGTCAACTTGTGTTGTCATTTAGACTAGATTCCTGGGCTACCGGAACCTGCTTCTCTTCCAGTTTTTCATTGTTTCCCCTAACTCAGCACATTCTGCTTTCGCTGTTCACTCAAGATGCTGGTCAATTGGCAATTTTCAATACTATTCTTGGTGGGGCGTTTTGGTTATCATTTCTTCTGATTGTGTGAAAAGCCTCAAAAATAAAGTCAGTTTTAAGGACACCAACAAATTTCTATTTATCAAGTGCCGTTTACCATATTAGTGTTACAATAAAATAATATGAAATGGTGAATTAAAAACAAAAATACTGCATGTGTAAGGAAACAACATGACAAATATTGGTGACAGCTTTTCAAAGCAGGTGGAAATGGAATACTGATGTCTCCCAGCATTTGGGTCTGAGTTGACTTCTTTGTTCTGAGAGAGAGTGTAATCACCACACGCCAATGATGTGGTTGCAGATTAATCTAGAAATAGTGACCTTGCTCCCTCTAATTGAGAGAAAAAAGGGGAGACTGGAAAGAGGTATTGGTAACGTAGCAACAGACTAAAAGCTAGCCAGTGGAAAGGGAGAGATGGTTTGTAAGTGAAAATAGGCTTGATATTCTGGAGAACTGCAGATATTTTGGGTTTAGGCTTTAGGGATACATAATACTAAAATTGCATGTGAGACAGAGTACTGAAAGTAGTAGATGTGCACATTTTGCTTTTTGTAGAAATGTTTAAGCTCCGTGGGTGAGAGCAGAATGAATGTGTAAATCAAGGTAAATTCTAAGTGGTTAATAAAGCGTACAGAATCCTCAGCGTTATTAATTGGGGTGGGAGATAATGTTAAATTTGTATAAGACTCTTGTTAGACCTCAACTGGAGTAGTATATGCAGTTCTGAGTGTCATGATAGGAAAGATGTGAATGCATTGGAAACAGTTTGATAGCAATTTATAAGAATGGTTCAAGGGATGAGGAACTTGTCAGTTGTCAGGATAGATTAGAAAAGTTGGGACTTTTCTCTTGAAGAGAAAGCGCCTGAGAGAAAATTTGATAGAGGTTTTCAAAATCATAAGTGGGCTGATACCGTGTTCTCGCTTTAAATCTGTCCTCTTAAGAGTGCAAAAGAAGCAAAGGTGAAGTGAGGAAAAACCTTTTCACTTAGGAAGTTGTTTCTATATTGAAATAACTCCACGGGGGCCAGTGAAATGACCCCAAGCAATCCTTTATCTACATGTGCACAGTATGTGGACTCTGACCAACTAGCTCACAGCCTGTCCCTGGAGTGAGGAAAATCCCTGAATCTCTGTCAGCCAGGGCTCCGATTGGGAGTGTTAACTTGGGCCAAATCAGGGAACTCATATTCAATGAGGTCCAGCTGGTCGACCTCATTCCAATTGCTACATCCTCCTCCCATTAATTCTGGGGATGTCGACCTATTCTTTTTCTTCTAGTTTTTCCTGGGACGCTTTCGCCCCAGGTCTGGTTCCTCCAACTCTGATTTGGACAAGGACAGAGTGTATTGGACCGTAGCCCATCTCTTGTGCCTGAAGCATCTTGGGAGAAATTCCTCTTCTTCTGCAGGTGGTAATAGTATTAAGGCTGTGACATCAACTATATCCATCTCAGATTCTGAGGTTCTGTCGACGTTAGTTGGAGGGGAGAACCCAGGGTTTCTGAGGGGTTGGGTATGTTTTACTGCTGCGCTATTTGCAAGCTTGTAGCTTTCATGTGATCCATATGTTGGTTCAGGTAGGTGAGATGGTCCTGAACTTTGTACGTTACAACATCTGGCCTCGTGTCATACTTGCCTTGTACCCATATGAGACCATTTCCATGGTTCAGACACCACGTTTCGTTCCCTGAAGTAAACCGTCTCTCTCACTTCAACAAGCCTTGTGTCCGGCATTGGCATTCCTGATGCTGTTTCACCCTTCACCCTCAAGTCTGAGAATCAGGTTTAACCTGATGTGGAGTCTTCTCCCCACCAGTAACTCTGCTAAAGCTATCCCTGTAGGTGCATGACAGTAGGCCCTATAATCAAACAGGGACCAGGACAGTTTGGTATTGAGTGAAGCTGAAGGGATGGTTTGGAGCTGTCTGAACACGTCGAATGGCATTCAACTTTAGGAAGTACTCAAAATCCTTGCTGGGAAATGACATCCCTTCTGGGAGTCAATGTCTTGCAAACAATGCTTGCAGCTTTTCAATTATCATTCCTGAGTTTGAATGAACTCTATGCATGTCCAACCACTTTGAATGGGCATCCATAACGACCAAGAACATTGAACCCATGAAAGAACCAGCATAGACAGTATAACCGAGTTTACCCTGGAATGTGGGGGCGCCGCTGGCCATATTTTTTGTCCTTGTTGGCACTCTGCACATCAATGCGGCCAAAACAGCATCAATCCTGGCCACAAGACATAACTTCTCGCCAACATCTTCATTTTGGAGACCCCTGCATGGCCCTGGTGGAGTTCAGCCAGTATCTGGCGGTGACCTTTACCCAGGACAATCACTCTTACTCCAATAATACTATGCCAGCCTCTATGGTGATCTGATCTTGCCAGGTTAGAAAGGTTTCAATTCTGGCTGTGATGGCCCTCTTGTTTCCCCATTACAACCAGCCGTTTTAGTTTGGCCAGGATGGGATTTTTGTGTCCATAGTTGGATGAAGTCAGCAGTGACTGGAAGGGTGTCCAGAAAGTTTAACACCAGAACGAACCATTGGTGGCATATTTGTCAGTGGCCTCCCAGATGGTGTTCAACTTGTATTTATACGCACTGAGAACGAGGCCCACTGCTGAATTCGACTAGAAGCTATGGGTGGCATGGCCTTATTTTCTTTAAGAAGCCGAAGCAGGGATTTGTGGTCTGTTACTGTTACAAATTTACGTCCATAAAGATATTGGTGAAACTTTCTCACACTGAAGATGACCACCAAACCTACCTTCTCTATCTTGATGGATTTTGTGTTTGGCATCAGCTAAAGTTTGGGCAGCATACGCTGTCCTTCTCTGTCTAAGTTCTCTAAGTGCTCCTTACTGGTCTTACCTGTTAATAGCACATTAAGATAAATGGCAACCTGGGGTAGACCTTGTAAAATGTTCTCCGTTGTCCACTGGAAAAGGGTGCAAGCTGATGATACCCCAAATGGCAAACTCTAATGGGTATTAAATGCAGCATACTTCTGAGACTTCTCATCCACTCACAATCGCAGGTACGCATGGCTCATGTCTAGCTTCATGATAAACAGCCCCCTCGCCAGTTGTTGTGAACAAGTCCTCTATGCAAGGGATTGGATATTTATCCAGCTGTGAGAAGCTGTTTACCGTTTGCTTAAAATCCCCACAAATGTGAACCAACCCGTCAGGCTTCACAACCGCTACAAGCGGTGCTGCCCGATCTGCAAATTGTATTGGTTTGCCCATTCCTTCACTTTCCAGCCTCCTGATTTCTATCTCTACTTTTGCCCACAAGGCAAATGGCATGAGGCAGACCTTGCAGAATAGTGGAATTACTTCCCGGTCAACATGTAAAGTGGACATGGCTCCTTTGTTAGTCCCTAGACTTCCCTGAAAAACTTCCAGGTTGCTTAATTATGACTTCACTCAGGTAACCAATTTCTAATTGAAAAATGTGGAGCCAATCAAGTTGAATCTTTCTCAACCAATTCTGCCCCATCAAGCTTAGGCCTAAGCCTTTTACTACAAATCAGAGGTAACTGCACCAACTGCTTCTCATAGGAGATCAGAACCAGAGTTGAACCCTTAATCTGTAATAGTTCCCTGGTAAATGTTCTCTGTCTGACCAAGATATTGCACAAACGTAAGGGTTGGATTCCGGAACGAATCTTCTTGAAGACTGATTCTCCTTTCACTGATATATGTGCACTGATATCGACCTCCATTAGAAGCAGGCGACCATTTGACCAGACATTTATTTTTATTGGTTCTGATTTAGATGTTGCTAAGCAATTTAACTGTTCCAAACCACGTGGAGGTGGACTTTCCAGGGTGTGCACTGTCCTGGATACCTGCCTATGAATTCTCTTCCTCAAGTCAGGCCTCGTATGACTCCTTTGCTGTTTCAATTCTACATTCCACCAGCAACTACAGTGGCTCACCAGCCCAGATCCTGAAGAACATTTCAGCCATTTGGGTGAGGCTCATCTTTGTTTTGAGGTTTTACTGTGGGCTGACCTAGGGTGCCTCTGCCCAGGATATGTCCTGCATGAGCCAATGTGATTGCCTACACTCAAACGGTGTTCCAAGCTCAGACAGACAGGTGAGTATGTCCGTTTCCATCAGAGTACCCTGTTGCTCACGTACTTTACTTGCTGCATTTTCTAATGACAAAGCCAGTTGTTGTGCCTGTTTGAAGTCCGGTTGGGCTTCAGCTAGTAGCTGCTTTTGTCATGGCCTCATCATTAATCCCACATACCAACAGTCTCTCAGCATGTCATTCAGGGCTAACCCTGAATCATACGCCTCTGCCAGTCATCTTAACCTCGTCAAAAATCCCAATACAGATTACCCTGATTCTTGAACTGCGGAATAAAACCTATAGCATCTCAGAAATAGAGGAGGCTTGGGTTCGGAATATTCCTTAACTAAATGCATCAACTCTTGAAAGATTTTAGTATCTGGTGCCTCAGGAAAAGTTAGGCTTCTAATAACTGAAAATGTCGTGGGTCCCCAAGCAGGCAAAAGAATTATTTGTCGCTTTTCATCTGCCCTAATGTCATTCACCCAGAAAAATTAGAAATTCTTTCCACATACTGGGCCCAGTCTTCAACAGCAGGATTGAACGTGTCATGCTTCCCAAACGCCAGAAATGCTTACCTCAAATCAAAGACAACTGTTGCAAGCAAATTTTCTTCAGGAGTGTAATGTTTTTCCTCGTGGCCACGAAAATAACTCAACAGGGGCCGGTATCCCATCACCAAGCCATCCTTTGTTTACACATTCGTAGTACATAGACTCTGACCAGCTAGCTCAGAGCCAGTCCCTAGAGTGAGGAGAATCCCTGAAACTTCTGTTTGTATCTGCCAGGACTCCCTGATTGGGGTTGTTAACCTGGGCCAATCAGGGAACTCATAATGAGATCTACCTGGCCAACCTTATTCCAATCACTACAGGTATGAAATGCACTGCCTCAAATTAAGGTGGAGGCAAGTTCAGACAAAGCATTCAAGAAAACATTGGATAATTATTTGGATAAAAGTAATATGTAAGGGTGTGGGGATAAAATAGGAGATTGGTAATAGCTAATAATGCTCATTTGAAGAGCCGGTGCATTATTGACAGGTTGAATGACCTCCTTCTGCATCTTAATCTGTGATTCTCTGATATTCTCTGAATCTTGGGATGTGCCAGATTGCAATACTCAGTCATGAACTGCTCCTTGCACTGAAAGACCAACAAATTTTGAGCAGATCAAAGGGCTCCTTTTATTGTGCTGATGGTCCTCCAGCAGTAGGTGATGTTTAGTTCAATGTGTATCCCTGGGAACAGCCTTGGAACAGAAGGTTGTCTTCAAAATATATCAAGCCTTGAATGTGGCACAGGGCTCCCACCAGCTCTCACCAGGTAGGTAGAACACCCCTGAACTGCCCAACCAATGCTATAGACGAAATTCGGCCCTCAAGTGTAAAACCCAGACATCTGTGAATGGACCTAGGTAATGTATTAGTGGTCTGTTTGATCATCGGGACTGTTGTAAAGCCGATTTTTAAAAAATATATTTTAACTCAGCATTGGCACACGCCAAGTTACCAGATGTCCAGAGCAATATGAACAATCTCTGTAGCATTGCTATGATCGACTAATTTGTTATAAATCAGAATGGAGCCCGAGGCTGTTGTGTGTAAATGACTGTTAATATCAACCTAACTGAATAAATAAGTGGTGAATAAACATTCAACAAAACCTGGTTTCAATTTAAAGCATATGATTTCCTTCACAAGAATTTATTTCATAAAATGCAGCAGTTTACTAAAGAAATTCTCTGTGCATTACAGTGTTAGGCTATAAGTTGTAGAAGCAGAAGTAGTCCATTCAGAGTTTACTGTACCGTTGAATGAGATCATGGCTGATCTGATAATCGTCAACTCCACTTTCCTGCCATTTCCCTATAATCTTTCATTCCTTTACAGATTAAAGAATCTGTTTATATCAGCCTTGAATATACTTAATGAGCGCCTTGACAGACCACAGTGGTGAAGAATTGAACAGCCTCACTAAGCTCAGAGAAGAAATCCCTCCTTTTCTTTGTCTTAAATGGATGATCCCTTACTCTGAGATTATGCCCTCTAGTCCTGGAAACAACTTATCCACAACTGTCCTCTCAAGCCCCCTGAGAATCTTGCATGTTTCAATAAGGTCTTCTCTCATGCTTCTAAATTTGATATAATACAAAGCCAAACTTCTCGATCTCTTCTGATACTCAGGATCAACCTGGTGAACCTTGTCTGGACTGCTTCCTGTGCCAGTATATCTTTCCTTAGATAAGGGGACCAAAACTGTGACTATTCCCTGTGTGGTCTAACTTGTGCTTTGTATAGTTTTAGCCCGATTTTCTTATTTTTATACTCCAATTTCCTCAGAAATAAAGGCTAAAATTCCATTTGTCATTCCTATGACCTGCTGAACTTGGATGCTAGCGTTTTGTCATTTTTACTGAAAGACTCCCTTTGTGTTACAGCTCTCTACAATATTTCTCCATATTAAATAATTTTCAGCTCCTCAATTCTACCAACCGTAGTAAAAAACCTCGCATTTTCCCACACTATATTCCATCTGCTAAGTTTTTGCCACTCATTTAACTTGCCTGTATCCCTCTGCAGAGTCTTTGTTTCATCCTTGCCAATTGCCTTCCCATGATTTTTAAGTCATGTGCAAACGTGGTTATATCCCTCGTATAACTTCCCTCATTCAAGTCATTAATATATGCTATAAATAATTGTGGTCCCAGCACTCATCCCTGTGACACTGGTTAGAGTTGCCATCTTCGAAATGTCCCCTTTATTCCAAGTCTTTGTCTTCTGTAAGCTTGCTAAACCTCTAGCCATGCAAATTTGTTACCCCCAACACCATGGGCTCTTATCTTATTAAGTAGCCTAATGTGCAGTACCTTATTAAGCACCTTATGGAAAGCTAAGTACATCACATGTAAAGGTATCCAAGATTATTTCTTGCTGTCATATTTATTCCATCTCATACCAACGACACTATACCACCACATTTTCCTCCCTGCCTGTCCTTTCGCAAAGTCACATAGCCCTGTATATTTAGTTCTCAGCTTTGATCTGCTTGTAACCATGTCTCTGTAATGGCTATAAGAACATATAACATTAACATCTTTTTGTGTTGTTAATTCATTTATTTTGTTCCAAATGCAATGTGCATTCATGTACAGAGCCAATAATTGGTCTTTTTACCACTTTTTCCTCCTTTGACCAATGTTTCCTCTGTACTGTGTGTGCAAGCGGCCACTTTGATTCCAGGACTCTCTGCCATGCAGCCAGTGCGAAAATTAAAGGGAAAAGTGCCTGTGACCCTATTTACTACAGTTTTCCTATGTTTGCACACACTGCCCCTTCCTGTCCCACTGTGGGACAGTAAAATAGCTCCCCTGCAAAGCTGCTGTGTCCTTTTGATTTGTAAGTATTTGTCTCTCCTCTCCCAAACCCTCCCTTTTCTCACTAGTTTAAAGGCCTCTCTGCCGCTCTCGTTATTTGATTCGTCAGAACACTGGTCCTAGCACAGTTCAAATGAAGCTTGTCTGAAGTGAAGCTCTCTTCTACTCCAGTTCTCTGCCCCATAAACTGAAAGACATTCCACCTAGACCAATCTTTGAGACATAGATTCAATTCCTTCACTTTATTAACCTTGTGCCTGTTGTCTGTGGCTCAGACAGTAATCCAGAGATTATTACCTTGGAGGTTTTGCCTTCTAATTTAGCTCCCGACTGTTCAAAATCTTTCAACAGAACCTCCTTTCTAGTCCAACTCAGGTCATTAGTACCAATGAGGACGTTGGCTACCAGATCCCTCTCCAAGTTCTTAAGCCCTAAGGAGATGTGCTTAACTTTAGCACCAGGAAGGCAAAACAGCTTTCAGGACTCGTTCTCGTGGCTGCAGAGAACAACGTTTACCTCACTAATTAGACTTTTCCCCATCACCATCACATTCCTATTTCCTCCCATTGAATGTTTCTCTGTATTAAGGTGCCATCCTCCCTTGTAGTCCCCACACTCCTCCTCACAGCTTGCAAGAACCTTGTAACTGTTAGACATTTGCAGGGGCTAAGGTTCCTCGAACACTACCCCCATAGTCCTCACAGTTGCTGCACCTGCAGTCACAACCTCCTGTTCCTGATCACTGACCCATTTTGAATTATCTGGTCTGAAGGGTGTGACTGCCCTCTGCAGCAATGTCCAAGTAACTTTCTTCTTCCCTGATTTAGTGTAATGACTGCAGCTCAGACTTCAGCTCCTCAACTTGGATCTGAAGTTTCTCAAGCTGCTGACACTTACTACAGATAGGTTCACTCTGGATCACGTTGGTGTTCAGCAATTACTGCGTGCTGCCGCAGCAACACCCCACTCAACTTGCCATCACTATCCTATTTAATTTGATTTATAATTTAGTTATTCTAGATTCTCCAACTATAGCTATTTTTAAGAAAAGAGAGAAAAAGACTAAAGACCTAAACATAAATTGACGTCCTTACTTTTCCTTTAAAGACTAGAAATATTCACCAATCCCACTCACCAATCAGCTGTTTTCCCTGCTCTCACATCATGTGATATCCCTGCTACAGTTAAGTGTTGTTGCATTTACTCATAAAAATCACATTAAATGCATCTACTGAGATTTGTTGAGACGCAGTGTACCTAGGGATTGTTCTGCTTTTATGTCTCTAAATATTGAAAAACTTCGCCAAAGTCAACAAAGTGCTGGAAATAATGAGACAGAAGCTGCTGTACTTCACAAGAAAATCAATTAGACGTTTATGTCAATGCAGAACACACCTTTTTGAGTGTCATAATCATACAGCACCAAAACAGCCGCTTCGGTTCAAGACACCTTGCAGAAGCCCCCTTATACAGAAGATGAAATCTATTTATGTAATTTTTATTCTTTTTGTAACTCAAAATGATGCCTGATTGTAGCAACAAAACACTTTTCACTGTATCTTTCTAGATATATGTAACAAAATAGGTGCAAGAGTAAGCCATTTTGGCCCTTTGAGCTTGCGCCACCATTCAATATGATCATTCCTGATCATGAAATTTCAGTATTCCATTCCCTTTAGCCACAAGGGCTACTTCCAGTTCCCTCTAATGAACTGGCCTCAACAGCTTTCTATGGGACAGGTTTACAACTCTGTGTGAAGAAATTCTTCCTATCTCAGTCCTGATCAACTTACCCCTTATTCTTAGACTGTGACCTCTAATTCTGGACTTTCCCAACATTGGGAACATTCTTCCCGCGTCTAGCCTTGTCAGTCTCATCAGGATTTTATATGTTTCTATGAGATCCCCTCTCATTCTTCTAAATTTCAGTGAGTACAATCTCAGCAGATCCAGTCTTTCTTCATATGTCAGTCCTGCTGACAAATAATTGATAAGCATCATAAGCTCATCCATGCTGACCAAATTTCCCAAACGAAGCTGGTCCCACTTGCCTGCATTTGGCCCATATCCCTCTAAACCTTCCCTATTCATGTACCTATCCAAATGTCTTTTAAATATTGTAACTGTACCTGCTTCTATCACTTTCTCTGGCTGTTCATTCCACATATGAACCACCCTCTTGTGAGAAAAAGGGATACATCTCAGGTCCCAATTCTCCTCTCACTTTAAAGATATGCCCCCTAGTTTTGAACAGCCCCACCCTCGGGAAAAGGTCTTAGTTGTTCACCATCTCTGTGGTCCTCATGTTTTTATAAACCTCTGTAAGGTCACCCATCAACCTCCTATGCTCCAGTGAAAAATGTCCCAGCCTATCTAGCTTCTCATAACTCAACCCTCCAGTCCCATAAACATCCTTGTAAATCTTTTCTGAACCCTTCCAATTTAATAGTAGCCTTCCCATAGCAGGGCAACCAGAACTGTACACAGCACTCTTTTTTTCAAAATTTACTCATTTAAGGGACAAGGGCGTCGCTGACTAGGCAGTGTTTATTGCCCATCCGTAATTGCCCAGACGGCAGTTCAGAGTCAACCACATTGTTCTGGGTCTGGAGTCACATGTCAGCCAGACCAGGTAAGGATGGTAGTTTCCTTCCCTAAAGTTCATTAGTGAACCAGGTGTTTTTTTTTTTCCTGGCAATCGACATCGGATTCATGATCATCATTAGATTCTTAATTCCAGATATTTTTTATTGAATTCAAATTCCACCATCTGCCGTGGCAGGATTTGAATCGGGTCCCCAGAACATTACCTAGGTCTCTGGCTTAACAGTCCAGTGATAATATCACTAGGCCATTGCCTCCCCAATGCGAAAGTGGCCTCACAAACCTCAACATGACATCCCAACTCCCATACTCATTGGTCTCTCAGAATTCCTACACTGTGGAAGCAGGCCATCCAGCCCAATGAGTTTACAGAGCATCCCACCCAGACCTAGATCCCTATCCTCACCATGTAACCCTGCATTTCCCATGGTTAACCCACCTACCCTGCACATCCATGGACATTATGGGCAATTTAGCATGGCCAATCCACCTAACCTGCACATCTTCGGATTGTGGGAGAAAACCGGAGCACCTGGAGGAACTGCGGGAAGAATGTTCCCAATGTTGGGGAAGTCCAGAATTAGAGGTCACAGCCTGACGGTCACCTGCTGACATGGGGAGAATGTGCAAACTGCACACAGACAGTCGCCCGAGAGTGGAATCGAACCTGTGTCTCTGGTGCTGGGAGGCAGCACTGCCGTTCCAATGGTCTGAGCAATGAAGGCAAGTGTGCTAAGCACATTCTTAACTACCCTGTCTACTTGCGATGCAACTTTCAAAGAACTATGTTTCTGAACCGCCTGGTCTCTCTGTTCGATAACACTATGTAGTTCTCTATCATTAACTGTACAAGTCCTATTCTGATGAAGGGTTTAGGCCCGAAACATCAAGTTTTCCTGCTCCTATGATGCTGCTTGACCTGCTGTGTTCATCCAGCCCCATGCTTGTTATCTCAAGTCCTATCCTTGTTTGTTTTACCACAGTGCAATACCTTGCATTTATACAAATTGAATGCCATCTGCCACTCCTCAGCCCATTGGCCCAATTGATTAACATCAATTTGTTAATTGTTATCATCAATAATCTTCTTCACTGTCCGCTGTACCACCAATTTTGGTCTCATCCACAAACTTAATAACTATGCCTTCTACATTCTCATCTAAATCATTTATATAAATGACAAACAAAAGTGGACCCAGCACTAATCCCTAAGGAACAACACTGGTCACAGGCCCCCAGTCTCAAAAGCAGCCCTCCACCACCATTCTCTGTTGCCTGGCTTTGAGCCAATATTGTATCCAATCGGCAAGCTCATCCCGAATCCCATGTGTTCTAACTTTACTAATTAGTCTACCCTGCAACCTTGGTAAAGGCTTTACTAAAGTCCAAGTGAACAATGTCTATCGCTCTAACCTCATCAATCTTCTTCGTTACTCCCTCAAAAAATCAATCAAGTTTGCAAGGAGCCCTGCAATTTCCTCCCTAACTTCCCACAATGTCCTGGGATACACTAGATCAGGTTCTCGGAGATTTAGCCCGGAGGAAGTATTGGGGGTCTTGAAAAACATTAAGCTAGACAAGTCCCCAGGGTTCATGGGCTATACCCCAGAATACTGAGAGAGTCAAGGGACGAAATTGCTGAGACCTTGAGAGAAATCTTTGTATCTTCACTGGCTACAGGGGAAGTCCCAGAGGACTGGAGAATAGCCAGTGTTGTTCCTTTGTTTAAGAAGAGTGGCAGGGATAATCCAGCTAATTACAGGCATGTGAGCCTTACGTCAGTGGTAGGGAAATTATTGATGAGGTTTCTTCGAGACAGGATTTACTCCCACTTGGAATAAGTGAGTGTATTAGTGAGAGGCAACATGGTTTTGTGAAGAGGAGGTCGTGTCTCGCTAACTTGATTGAGTTTTTTGAGGAAGTGACAAAGATGATCGATAAGGATAGGGCAGTGGAAGTTGTCTACATGGACTTCAGTAAGGCCTTTGACAAGGTGTCTCATGACAAGCTGATACAGAAGGTAAAGTTGCACTGGGTCAGAGGTGAGCTTGTAAGATGGATAAAAAACTGGCTCAGTCATAGAAGACAGAGGGTTGCAGTAGAAGGGTGTATTTCTGAATGAAGGGCTGTGAGTGGTCGTGTTCCTCAGGGATCAGTGTTGGAACCTTTGCTATTTGTAGTATAAATAAATGATTTGGAGGAGAATGTAACTGGCTTGATTAGTAAGTTTGCATATGACACAAAGGTTGGTGGAATTGCACATAGCAATGAGGACAATTAGAGGATACAGCAGGATATAGATCATTTGGTGACTTGGGCAGAGAGATGGCAGGTGGAGTTTAACCCGGAAGATTGTGAGGTAATGCATTTTGGAAGGTCTAATCCAGATGGAAAATAAACAGTAAATGGCAGAATCCTTAAGAGTACTGATAAGCAGAGGGATCTGGGTGTACAGGTACACAGGTCACTGAAGGTGGCAACGCAAGTGGAGAAGGTAGTCAGCAAGGCATACGGCATGCTTCCTTCATCAGCTGGGGTATTGAGTTTAAAAATTGGCAGGTAATGTTGCAGCTTCATAGAACTTCAGTTGGGCCGCATTTGGAATGTTGGGTACAATTCTCGTCGCCACAGTGCCAGAAGGATTTGGTGGCTTTGGAGAGGGTACAGAAAAGATTTACCAGGATTTGTGTGGTATGGAGGGTATTAGCTATGAGGAGAGTTTGGAGAAACTTGGGTTGTTCTCACTGGTACGACGGCAGTTGAGGGTGACCTGTTCGAGGTCTACAAGATTATGAAGGGTGTGGATAGTCAGAAGCCTTTTCCCAGGGTGGAAGAGTCATTTACTAGGGTGAATAGGTTTAAGGTGCAAGGGGCAAGATTTAAAGGTGATGTATGAGGCATGTTTTTTACACAGAGGGGTGGTGTGTCTGGAACTTGCTGCTGTGGGAGGTAGTAGCAGCAGATACGATAGTGACTTTTAAAGGGTGTCTTGACAAATACATGAATAGGATGGGAATAGAGGGAGGGATACTATCCCCGTAAGGGTAGAAGGTTTTAGTTGTGACAGGCAGCATGTTGGTGCAGGCTTGGAGGGCTGAAGGGCCTGTTCCTGTTCTGTAATTTTCTGTTTTTTTGCTCTTCGCTCTTTGTTTTCTAAGACCTCCAGCACTTTCTCTTCTGTAATGTGAACTGTTTTCAAAACATCATTTATTTCCCTGAGTTCTCTAGCCTCCATTTCTTTCTCCACATTAAAAACTGATGCAATATATTCATTTAACATCTTTCCCATCTCCTGAGGTTCAACGTAAAGATGACCTCTTTGATCTTTAAGGGGCTGTACTGTTTCACTAGTTGCTTTCTTACTGTTTCTGTACTTGCAGAATCTCTCTGGCGTATTCATTCCAGACCCTAACCACTCAAGTGAACCTGCCTCCACACATCCCATTCCTAATCACCAGCTGCAGCGAAAGCATTTTCTTTATTTCTCCATTCCTTCTTTTGCTAATTACCTTCTGTTCTCTGGCTGGCAAGCTTTCTACCAACAGGAACAGTTTCTGTTGTTCAGTTTTGTCCAGACTCCTCGTTATTTTGAACACCTCTACCAAATCTCCTCTGCACCTTCTCTTTTCTCAGGAAAACAATCCCAGTTTCTCCCACCTCCAATAGGGGCGGCAAGGTGGCTCAGTAGTTAGCGCTTCCACTCACAGTGCCAGGGACCCGGGTTCGATTCCGCCCTCAGGTGACTGTCAGTTTGGAGTTTGCATGGTCTCCGTGTGTCTGTGTTGGTTTCTGCCAGTTTCCACACTACTCCAGTTTCCTCCCACACTTCAAAGATGTGCAGGCCATGCTAAATTACCCATAGTGTCCAGGGATGTTCAGATAAGGTGGGTTAGCCATGGGCTTAGGTCCAGGTGGAATATTCTTTGGATGGTCAGTGTGAACTCAATGGGACAAATGGCCTGCTTCCACACTGTAGGGATTCTATAATGGATCCATCTGTGATTGAAGTTTCTCATCCTGGAGCCATTCCTGTGAATCTTTTCTGCCTTCTCTGCAATACTACACATAGCTGAACACAATACTCCAATTGAGACCAAGCCAGTGATTTATACTAGTTCATTATAACTTCCTTGCTTTTGTACTCTAGCCCTTATTTATAATGTCTAAGATCTTATATGTTTTACCGAGCACACTCTTGACTTGTCCTGTGCCCTTCAATAATTTGTGCATATATAAATGCAAGTTCCTTTCCTGATACAAAATGAATTATTTTATAATTCTGTACATTAAATTTCATCTGACAAGTGTATGTATGTGTCTGTGTCTGTGTATATATAAGGTATTTTACTCCAGAGTATGCCAGCATAAGCAGTAAATTGTCAGCAGACTAGTTACCCAGGAGAACATCATAGATGATCTTGATCTCCTGCTGTTCTTACATTCATTATGACAGCTGCAGCTCTTCTGTTGTGGCAAGCCCAAGGTCAAAGTATTGTCAGCCATACCTGGCTAGAAGAACGAATTCTTGTGTATTCTCTCCTGGCCACTAGAAAAGAAGCAAGGGCAGAAATAGAGGGGAACAAAAACAAAGTTGCTGGAAAAGCTCAGCAGGTCTGGCAGCATCTGTGAAGGAGAAAACAGAGTTAACGTTTCGGGTCTGGTGACCCTTCCTCAGAACTGATGATGGCTGGGAAAACATCAGTTTATATGCAGAAAATAGGGAGGTGGGTGGGGTAGAGAATAAACGATAGAATAGAGCCCAAAGAGAGAGAAGGGCAGTTAGACAGACAAAGGAGTTGCTAACGATCAGGCTGGGAGGGTGAGTAGTTGTTAATGGGGACTGTTAGTGACTAACAACAGGGGCTGTGTAGTGGCAGGCTATGTGGTAACAAGGCCTGGTGTGTGGGGTGGGGGGCTGGAACATGGGAGCGTTTAGTCCCTAAAATTATTGAACTCAATATTATAAAGAAATAAAGGGGAATAAAAAATGTTGGACTTTGAAATGGTGTACAGATTGGAGAGAACTAAGCCTTTTAATGGTTTTCTGCTGATATTTTGCAGATTATTAACTTCTACATGTGTCTACTTATGGAAAGGAGTAAAGACGCCTCTTTGCCCAAAGTTTACGCATTTAGTACTTTTTTCTATCTGAAATTGCATACTGGAGGTTACCAGGCAGTAAAGCAATGGACAAAGGGTATCGATTTATTTGAAAAGGACCTCATACTGGTACCAGTCCATTTAGGTGTACACTGGTGTTTGACGGTAAGCAAGCATTTCCTTTAGCATACTGTGCTTATTGACCCGCTACTCTGTGCCCCATTCATTAACATTTTGTTGCCATTTGCATGAGAATCACTGAAACTTGGTCCAATAGATAATGGGTGAAAAGCTACATCAGACCATTTTTAATTCTCAAACTAAGCTAAATTTGCACATTTTGTCCTGAGTAACAGTTGAAGTGCAAGAGCTGACTTCAGCTCAGAGGAGAAAAGACAACCGAATTTGCTGACCACTGATAGTTATGCAGGAGTCTGTGCTGGAAGGAGCTAAGGTGTGAAAATTTGGTGGAGGCAAAATGATTTCTTTGCAGTTGAATATCACCTTTAGCTGAGGCTCAAAAACAGGTTGTCCCTGGGTTGCGAACAGATTCTGTTCTCAAGTCCATTTGCAGCTTGATTTGTACGCAAGTTGGAACACAATACAAGACAATATAGAATAGCCTTTGGTTAGTACATAAACGTTCACATGTTCTAAAACAGAAGTATGGAAGGATTCTTAAAGTAAATAGAACAATGATTAAAAATGAATTAAATTTTTTATACAACAAAGTACATTGTACAAAATAAACAAGAATAGATAAGGGAAGAATGTATACAGAAACATAGGCAATGGTGATCACAAGATAATAAGGTTGAAGATATAGATTGAAGTCATAGACTCATAGAGTCATCGAGATCTACAACACAGAAAAAGGACCATTGTCCCATCACATCCGCACTGGTCAAAAACAATGATAGAATCATAGATCATAGAAGTTCATAGAATCCCTACAAAGTGGAAACAGGCCCTTCGGCCCAACAAGTCCACCCTGATCCTCACAGCATCCTACCCAGACCCATCCCTATAACCCACCTAGTCTACACACCCCTGAACACTATGGACAATTTAGCATGGCCAATCCACCTAGCCTGCACATCGTGCCGCCCTCATCTAACCGTTCTGATCCCATTTTCCAGTATTTGGCTCATCGTATTGTATGCCTTGGCATCACAAGTGCGCATCTAAATACTTCTTCAATGCTATAAGGATTTCTTCTTCTACCAGCAATATGGGCAGTGAGTTCCAGACTCCCACCGCCCTATGGATTAAGAATGTCAGTAGCTCAAAACCTTCTGTCCCTTCCCTTAAACTCTATCAAGGGGAAGTGTCTCTTCCTCTCTATTCTATCTACGCCCCTCATCATTTTATATATCTAAGTCATGCCCTCCCCAATCTCCTCAGCTCTAAGGAAAAAAGCCCCAGTCTGTCCAATCTATCTTCATAACTAAAACTGTCCAGCCTAAACAACGTCCTGGTAAATGCCCTCCGCACCCTTTCCACTGCTGTCATATCCCTGTTATAATGTAGATTCTAGAATTGCACACAATAGTCTCGCTGTGGCCTCACCAACATTTTATACAGTTCCAGCATGACTTCCCTGCTCTTAAACTGTACCATTTTTCATGTATCCCTTTGCCTTGTTTGTCCTGTCCTGCATCTTCACATATTCTTCCAGATTGAATTACATTTGCCACTGATCAGTTCATTTGACCAGCTCATCTATATCCTCTAGTTATCTAAAGCTATCCTCCTTACCGCTCCATCAATTTTTGTTTCATCTGCAAACTTCAGTCCTCCATTCAAGTTTAAGTTATTTATATAAACCACAAATAGCAAGGACTCCAAAAAACTGACCCCTGTGGGACCCCATTAGACACAGACTCCAAGTTGGAAAAACACCCCTCAACAATCAACCTCTACTTCCCTCCCCTTGGCCAATTGTGGATCCAATTGCCAAATTTCCTTGGATCCCATAAACTGTTCTTACCTTTGCAGTCAGTCTCCCGTGCAGGATCTTATCAAAAGCCTTGCTGAAGTCCAAATCGACTACATCAAAAATACTGTACCTCATTTACAAACTCACTCACCTCTTTGAAAAATTCTATCAAGTTGGTCAGAGGTTAAATGACCTCCATTTAACAAAACTATGCTGACTGTTCTTGATTGATCTCTGCCTCTCCAAACGCAAATTAATTCTATTCCTTAGAATTGCTTCCAATGGTTTCGCTACCACCAAAGTTAGACTGACGGCATGTAGTTTCCTGGTTTATCCCTGCTCAGTTCTTGAATAACTGTACCACGTTAACTGTCTTCCAGTGCTCCGTACCTCCCCTGTGGCCAGGGAAGAATTGAAAATCTTTGCAAGTGCCCTTGCTATTTCCTCCCTTGTCTCACTCAACAACCTGGATACATTTCACCAGCTGTGGAATTTGTCCAACTTTTAGTCTGAGAGACCATACCGAACCTCTTCTCTGTGCTAATTTCTTGAATTTCCTTCTTCCTAATTTCTAGTCCCATATTGTCTCTCTCATTAGTGAACGCTGACTCAAAGTATTCATTTAGGACCTCACCTGCATCCTGTTGCTCCATGCACAAATTACCGCTGTGGTCCTTAATGGGCTGCACTCTTTTTCTTGTTATCTTTTTACCATTAATGTACCTGGAAAACAACTTAGGATTTTCTTTTATCTTACCTGCCAGTATCCTTACATGTCTTCTTTTTCACTCTCCTAATCTCATTTTTAAATTTCCTCTTGCACATTCTACACACTTCTAGGGCTTCTGCTGTTTTGAGCACCCAGTATTTGCTATAAGCCTCCCCTTTTCTCTTAGTCCATTGCTATATATCCCTCAATATTCAGGGTTCACAGGATCTGATGGTTCCACCATTTTGGCGAAATCATATCTGATCTTATTAAAGTCAGCCAGTTCCCAATTTAGGACATTGATTTCAAGTCCACTTTGTCCATTTTCATAACAATCTTGTATCAAATGGAGGTATGATCACTGTACAAAATCCTCCCCCACTGCTAATTCAACCATCTGCCCAGTCTCGTTACCTGAAAGATTGAGAAGGATTTTGGTAAGTCACTTACCAAAACAATAAATTATAGAAAAGCTGATGCTTTTGGGAATTAGAATGGAACTTGGGGAAGGGAAACTGGAAAATTTCACTGATGGACAAAGAACAACTGTGAGGAACATTTAAACCTGGGCTCAGTAGAGCCATGAAAAACCCACAAAAAGACAAGAAAAAACTAGCCAGTAATGGATACAAGCAGAGAGAAATAAATGAATAATGGCAAAATTGAAACTAAGTGAAATGTCTCCAGTAAGAACATAGACAACAACAAAAAGATATCAAAAGAGAATACAAAAATGTTAGGAAAGAAGTCAATAAATGATTGAGAAGGGAAAGATAAATCACAAAATTAAATTTGCCTGCAATGTACAAAGAAGTAGTAAAGTATGGAAAGAAAGCTGGTCACAAAGTAGAGCCCCTCTGTTCCCCTAGTGCTCTGTCCAGTCTCTGATCTCCCCATACTTCGTTCTCTGTTCCCTTGCCATCATATCAAAACCTTGTATTGCTTTCTCTTTTTCAAAAAAGGTTTTTTTTAATCTCTTTGTTCCTTTTCTATTTCTTTCTGACATGCTGCCTTTCCAGTAGGACTCACTAGATCCATGTTTTCCACCACCTAAACGCCCCATTCCTCAGCTGCCTTCCCAGGTCCAAAGACATTGATGCCAATTTGCAGTGGTTCTGCTGTCTCACTGCCTTTGGAAGCAGTGTGTTCAGTCTCAGCAGAATCGACAATATTTTTGTCACTACGTCTGACTTAATACTACTTTTGTTGTACTTGGCTGCTGCTGCCAAAGGGGGCACTTCACTGGCAGCTTTGTGCCATTGGGTTTGATTCTAGGCCAGAATGAGATGAAAGTAACAGAATCAGATCCCACTCAAGGAAAGTGGGATAAAACTGAGATTTGAGTGTTCCCGAGCTTTATAGAAGAAATGATGAAACAAAGCAATTTTTTGTGTGCAATTCTGTATAAGGTGACCAATGACGTTTAAAAGATAAATTTGTATGAAACAGGTAGCAGATTTAAGAAAGAAGACAATCCTTCACCTTGATTCCATGGGCCAATGGAATGATGATTTGTGCTGGACACTGTTGTAAGTACCAAGCTGGAATCAAATGTCATAGTGATTTGTTTCCTTTAGTCAAATCTGCGATCAGATTCACGCAAACTCAGTTGCAGGATTATAATTGTAAATATTAGCTTATAGTATAAGAAGAAAAATTGTTCAATAAACAAATGGTCCTGAAATAGCTATAGAGCTTCCAAGAAAACTAGGCTTCCTGATGACTCAATACATTCCAAACCAATGCAGAAGCAGTAATCATCAAAGCAACAACACCATTGAATCACGTTTATGAGATAATTATAGATGAAAATGCCAGTCTATGTCCATAAAACTTCTCCTATTAAAATATTTGTTTGGCTGTTAAATAATTCTGGGTTTTTGTTTTCTCATACTTCATTCAGATGCCAAACTCCTAGTAGTGATCATGCTTTATGTAGAGAAGAATATCTTGATACCAGTTTTAAATTTGCCTTTTATTTTGGAATTGGAATTGAAGTTGACCTCCTTTCAAGGCTGGATATGTTGTGTTATTCTGTCTGGAGTTTGGAAAAACAAGATGCTGGGGATATCTGTTTCGTTTCAGCTTGTGTGTCGCTGTAAGGTTATTTTCTTTCACAGCTGAAGAACCCCAGTTCCTTAAGTATTTATTCTTCACTTCTTAATAAATTCAGTTGTGAATCCTAGGTGTTGCTAGCTGAGCCAGAATTTGTTGCCAGTCCTTAATTGCCCTTGAGAAGGTAGCAGTGAGCTGCCTTTTTGCAGTCCATGTGCTGTAGGTAGATCCACAATGCCCTTTGGAGCAAATTCCAGGATTTTGACCCAGTGACACTGACGAAACAGCAATACTGTCATGGACAGATGCATCTGCAGCAGGCAGATTGTTGAAGATGGGATCAAGTACGCTTTTCCCTCATGAACTACAGAGATCCAGTCTAGCAGCTATGTCCTTTAGGACTTGACCCATTCACTCAGTAGTGCTGCTGCTGAGCCACATTTGCTGATGGACATTGAAGACCCCACCCCAAGTACATCCTGCATTCTTACCACACTTACTGCTTCTTCCAAGTGTTGCTGAACATGGAGGAGCACTGTTTCATTTGCCAAGGGAGGACGGTACATGGTAATTGGCAGGATATTTTCTTGCCCATGTTTGACTTGATGCCATGAGAATTCATGATGTCCACTGTCTATTTTGAGGACTCCCAGAGCAACATCCTCTGTGTACCACTGTGCCACCTCTGATGGGTCTGTTCATTGGTGGAACAGGACATATCCAGAGATATGGTGATGGTTGTGTCTGAGACATTTTTTGTAATGTATGATTCCGTGAAAATAACTATGTCAGATTGTTGGTCAATTAGTCTGTGAGACAGTTCTCTCAGTTTTGGCACTAGCACTCAAATGTTAGTAAAGATGACTTTGCAGGGTTTGCAGCTGCTTTTTGGGGTTTTTTTGTCATTTCTGGTGCTTAGGTCAATGCCAGGTGCTCCATTCGCTTTTGTTTCTTTTGTCAGACTTCGTAGAAATTGTTACAACTGCATGGCTTGCTGGGCCATTTTAGAGGGCACAAGGAACTTTATTTCTCACAGTTCAGAGTGTTATGATTCAAGAAGCATATGAGGCTGAAATGTTTAACAGCAGGAGTTTTATTAAGGAGATGTTCACTCTCCAAGGTAGCAGGTTGGACTGAGCTGGTTCCCTGCAAAATTGCTGATGATGTCGCCTGATCAGACTCTTAATTGATGTCTTTAAGATATTAACAGGAAAACTCAGGGTAGATAAAGATAAACTATTACCACTAGAACTAGGGTCATAGTCCAAAAATTAGGGCTACACCATTCAGGAGCGATGTTAGGAAGCAGTTCTGCACACAAAGTCTTACATCTTAGATGGATAAGCTTTTGCTAAGCAGAGATATAAAAATAAGGATATGGGTCAAAGGCAGGTATATGCAGTTTGGCCACAGATCAGACATGATCTTAGTGCAACAGGCTCAAGGACTGAATGGCCTACTTTCTGTTCCTATGTGCTTAACGTGAAAGTGCAACATACTTACATAAATAGACAACACAGACGAACTCTAACAATAGGAATCAGTCCTCTGATTCTTCAGTGCTGTGTCTTGGTGTCCAAAACTAGACATAAAATACTCAAAGTTTGTTTATACTAGGGTACTGTGTTGTTTCAGGATTACTTGTACTCATGTGATACAGCTATAAAACTTAGAATTCCATTTGGTTTGTTGGTGCCACTATTAGGAAGTCCAGTTCTCTTTGAATTTCTTCCTGGGTTTCTTCAATTCCACTCATAGGCAGTTTGTTGCCTATTTTTACTTTCTATTTGCGGTACTTTTTTTTCATAGAATCCCCACAGCGTGAAAACAGGCCCTTCAGCCCAAAAAGTCCACACTGACTCTCAGAGTATCCCACCCAGACCTACAACCCACCTAATCTACAAATCCCTGAACACTATGGGCAATTTAGCATTGCCAATCCACCTAGCCTGCACATTTTGGACTGTGGGAGGAAACCGGAGAACCCGAAGGAAACCCACGCAAACATGGGGAGAATGTGCAAACTCCACACAAACAGTCGCCCGAGGTGGAATCAAACCCAGGTCCCTGGCGCTGTGAGGCAGCAAAGCTAACCACTGAACCACCATGCCGCCCCATTTTATTTGCAAGTGGTCTGCTCATATTTTTGTTCAAAACCTGTGAATTATTGAGCCTGCTGTTCTACGACCTCTCCTTCTTTTCTGTCATCTACATATTTAACCATTAATGGATGCAAATTAGAAATGGTGCCCCAGAAAATTGGGCCACCTTATTTTTGGTGCATCGCCTGATGATAACAGTCGCGTAAATGGAGAGATCTGATGAGCCCTGGATTTTGGGTATTGGACCTCATCAGAGTGTAGATGGAATTACAGTTGGAGCCTGCACAAGGAAATGCTCCAATTTCAGATTGTGTGAATTTGGATTTGTTTGTGAGGATCTGCCCTTGGAGATAGTGATCAGCTTTGGAGGGGGATTGTCAGGAAGATGACTGTATAATTAGAGGAGATTAGAGGTGTTATGGGGAATCAGGTATCAAAATCATAGACCTTGGGAGTATTGCTTGGGGAATCTGATAGGATGGTAAAAATGTGATACCATAAGAAATAGAAGCCGAAGTAAACCATTCAGCCCTTCAAGCCTGCTCCACCATTCAGTAAGATCACGGTTGAACTTTGGCTTCAACACACAGTTCCTGCCCATTCCCCATATCACTTGATTCCCTGAGAGACCAAGAAACTGCCTAGTTCAACCTTAAATATATTTCAATGATAAAACATCCACAACCCTCTGGGGGAAGAGAATTCTGAAGAGCTATAATCTCCGAGCAAAGGTATTTCTCCACATCTCAGTCCGTATCATAATCCTACGTATTAGAATCCCCACACAAGGAAAATAACCTGTTGTTTAAGTCAAGACCTTACTGAATGTTGTACTGTTCAATGGAATCCTATTTCATTTATCAAAGGTCCAGAGAGAACAACTCCATTTGCTCAGTGTCTCATTATGGGGAAACCTTCTCAACCCAGGAATAAATTTATACAATGATAAATGAAACATGCATTCAAAGATATGAGTTAGGAGAAGGAGTAGGCCATATGGCCTTGTAGTTCTGATCTACCATTCAATAAGATCATGGCTGATCTGATTTTAACCCCAAATTCCACATTCCTACCTGCCACTGATAATCTTTCATTTCCATGCTTACCTAAAATCTATCCACCTCTGTCTTTAAAAATATCCAAAGACACTGCTTCCACCAGCTTTAGAGGCAGAAAATTTTCTGAAAAATTTGCTCCAACTGTTTTAAATGGGTGACTTTTTTTTAAGCAGTGATCCTCAATTCTAGATACTCCCAGAAGAGAAAACATCCTCTCTGCATCCCCCTGGTAATGACTCCTCAGGATCTTACATGCTTCAATCATGTCACGTCTTACTGTTCTATACGCTAGTGGATATAAGGCTAGCTGTCAAACTTTCCTCATAAGACAGTCTTTCATTCCAAGTATAAATCAAGGAAACCTTCTCTGAACTGCTTCCAATGCATTTACATCCTACTTTAGGTAAGGTGACCACTACTGTACACACTGGTCTCACCAGTAGCCTGTGTAACTGAAGCATAACCTCCCTACTTCTCTATTCAGTTCCCCTCAATAAGCACTAATATTCTATTCGCTTTCTTAATTACTTGCTGTACTTACATACTAGCTTCTTGCAATTCATGAACTAGGTCAGCCAGATTTCTCTACATCTTAGAACTCTGCAATCTCTCATCATTTCGATAATATGCTTTTCTAATTCTTTCTGCCAAAATGGACAATTCCACCTTCTCCCTATCCATTTGCCAGATCTTTCCAATCATTTAAGCTATCTACATCCCTTTATAGGATGACAAGGTGTAGAGCTGGATGAACACAGCAGGCTAAGCAGCATCAGAGGAGCAGGAAAGCTGACATTTTGGGCCCAGACCCTTCTTCAGAAGTCATTTCTGAAGAAGCAGATGCCCAGTCTGTGTTGTTTCCCCAATGTAGAGGAGACTCCATTGTGAGCAGCAAATACAGTAGGCATAACTGGGTGAAGCACAAGTGAAGGTGAGGCTGGGGCCTTGGAAAGTAAGGAGTGAGGAGGTAAACTGGCAGCTATTAGAAACCTTCTGCAATTACACTGAGGCCAGTTAGCTTAACATCTGTCATGCTGACATTTCGGGTTGGGACCCTTCTTCAGAAAATTTTTAGCAACGTCAGCTTTCCTGCTCCTCTGATGCTGCCTGGCCTGCTGTGTTCCTCCACCTTCACACTGTGTTATCTCTGACTCCAGCATCGGCAGTTCTTACTCTCTCTGGAATGAATGGCTAGTTTATTTGTCTTTAGTGGCGTAGACATCATGGGCTGAATGGCCTCTTTCTGTGCTGCAGTTACGCTGTGGTACACTGGTAATGCCTCTGGGTCAAATAGCAATGCAGCTTTGACCACTTGGAATGGGTACTGCTGATTGATCTTCAAACATATTCAGAGCCTGAAGAAGAAGACAGGAGGAACACGAACAGAAAGGGCAATAGGAGAGGAGTGATTTCAAAGAAGACAGAAATGCATCTTGACCATCCACTGCACAACTGAAATAGAAAGAGTCTTAGAGCCTGCTCTTTTGTCACCTTTTTTTGTTTCACTCTGCCTGTTTAGAAAGAATTCATACTGATCATGTCACAACTATGAAGTGTCAGGTGATGATGCAAAGTGCTGATATAGCAGCACTCAGAAATTTTCAGCTTCTGACTTTCTTGTCATGTTTATTTTTAGGCGATACTTACAAGAAGAAAGCAAAAATAAGAAAGGCCGACGCTTGGATTCCTCTGAGTGGGTTCTCCGCAGCATGAGATCTCATGTAATTATAAGCATTTAACATTGTTATAGTTTACCAGACTGCTTAAAGATCAGCTTTGCTTTGGAAATAACCAGAATGCCAGATCCCAGCTACCATAGCTGGAGGAAAATCACACTTTCTCTCTCATATTCTGGCATGTAGGGAGGAAGTCAGCACTGGTTTATCACTCAGAATAGTATCTCCTCTGCATGCTTGGTTCGGAGAAAAATGGATGTTCCATTGGGTGCAAGGACTGCTGAGATTCACTCTGTGTCCTGGCACATGAAGAATGGCCATTTTGCTGTAGTGCTGAGGGCTATCTGATGTCTGAACAACCTATAATGGTTTCCATATAACATTAATTTTGTAATGACCCATACCCATATTTAGAGCAATTGAGAAGTGTTTTTTGTATTGCCTTTTTCATTCTATTCTAAGTTTGTGATTGTTTTTATCCTTTCATGGGATGTGAGAGTTGTTGGCAAAGCCAGTATTTGTTGCCACTCTGACTGCTGTTGAGAAGGTAGTGGTGAACAACTACTGCAATCTTTCTTTAAAAGTTTAGGATAATTGAGTGGCTTATTAGGCCATTTTAGAGGGTTGCTAAGAGTCAACTACATTGCTGGGAGTCTGGAGTCACATGTTGGTAAGACCAGGTAAGACCATGGCAGATTTCCTTCTCTAAAGGATATTAGTGAATCAGGTGATTTTTTTATGACAGTCAACAGCAGTTTCATGGTCATCATTAATGGTAGCTTAAGAATTTTTACTTGTAATTAATTTCATTAATTCCAGGTTGTTATGAATTGAATTTGAATTCCAGCAGCTGCTGTGGTGGCATTTGAATCCATGTCAGTGACATTACCACTATGTTACCATCTCCCTAAAATCAATAACAGGAATATTGCGTTTCCTGACTGTACAGCAGTTAAAAATGGTATAACGCTCACCTGCAGTTAAGTAGGTTGCATCTGTGTAAAATGAAACAAAGAACAGTAGCTCCAGGAGATCTGAAACAAACGAAAACATAAATTGCTGGAAAAACTCAGCAGGTCTGACAGCATCTGTGAAGAGAAAACAGAGTTAATATTTCAAGTCCTGTGACACTTTTTCAGAAGGTTTTTGTCTCTATGCAAAACTGCATTTGGAAACAAAAATGTTGAAAAATACAGAACAGATAGAGATCGATCACTTTAATTGCAGAACTATGGCTTTCCTCTTTACCATTGCAAACAGATTATCTGTCCATTGCAGTTTTTCACATTCTTTTGTTATTTCTTTGCTCTTCGAAAAAGGATAAGGTAGATTTTCAACATGTACAATCTATTGGATGGCTTAGCCCTTAGAGAAACTGCCTGGTTTTTGTCTGCAGTTATTTTTATAGACATTAATATCGAGTTATTTCTACAAAGGCTGGAATACCAGTTCTGCACTGGGCAAGAACTGAAATTTACCACATACAGCTTGGCTGTTGAAATGCTCACCTACAGTGGTTTACTGTGATAGCATCACAAAAATCCTATTTGTAGGCAATAGTGGCAACTGTTAATGTTCAAGCCTTTAACTCCTGTTATTACACAATCAGCCTAACAACAAACAGAAGCGAGGTTTTATGTGCTGATGAAACAGAAGTCTTGCATAGTAAATCCAAATTATCATGGTAGAGGTGAATGAAAAGTAAATGTGCTGTTAACCTGAAATGAAACAAACAAAGCATGTCAGAAAATTAAAAGCAGGAAATGTACTTTGAGACCACTTTGAAGCAAAAATCATTTTTGGTTTCTTTCTGTTCTGATAGGAAGTTCCACAGCAAATGAATGGAAGTGACTGTGGGGTATTTGTATGCAAATATGCTGACTACATTGCAAGGGATGAGCAGATTACCTTCACCCAGGTAGGAAATTGTTCATGTTTCTTTTTGAAAGGTTAAGTTTTCTATTAATCAAGATAAATGGTTTTAAAACTGGATATTTCCCACTTTGCATTATCTGTGCCGAAATCAGATGTCCAAGTGATTTTGCTGCCTCCATTTACAGGAACCACCACCCAGAGTTAACTGCAGTCCTCCGCTGCACCAGGCAGACATTTTTTATTTCTCACACCAGCATGTCTATGGCTGAGTGAGATTGGCAGTTAGTCCCAACTAACACCAAATTATGGGCATTTGCCATGAACTATATCATTGTCAATGCGATTAAGACCATCAAAACCCATTTTGTATAAGGAGCCAGCAGGCAGAAAAGACTGGCATCACAATTGTCTGTGCCAGATTTGAATACTAAAGATGAAAAATCAACAGCTGGATTCAGTATGCCCAGACAGGCATTTGAATACTGGCCATTTTGGTATGACGTATAAAAGAATGGGATCTCTGGATTAAAGTCTCTGGATTATTACCTGAGCCATATGCAAACTGCCATAGAGATGTGCACATTGCGGTTGAAGAAGCATTGTGGGGGGCAAAAGGGTTCACTCTCACTGGCAGCAATATTGAGTACTGTAAAGAACTGTACAGTTTGAAGGGCCTGCACCTGAGTCGGGCTGGGAAGAGGGTCCTGGTGGAAAGGATAAATGTGACAGTCATGAGGAACTTTAAATCAATAAAGGTTTTGAAATGTCTTTTGATTTTATTTGGATGTAAGTGTTGGATGTTAACGGGCTGTTCACTTAAAACCTTATAAATAGATTGACACTGAAACTGATTAGGAAGTGTGTGCTTGTAAAATACGACGCTAAATGAATTGTTAAAATTGCTTCCAGGCCTATCCTTCATCAGTAGGCTTTCTGCTGTAGAGCAGTAAAAGGAGGGGCAGGCTCAGGTGGGAAAGATAGTTGAAATAATTATTCAAAAACAAACAAGAGGAAAGTGAATAGAATCATTATTACACTGAAGCTGCGCTATGGGTGTTTCAGATAAAGAGGCAACGAAAAGATGTGAAGTAGTTAAGACAAAGAAGTTTTTAAAAGAAAGTGTGTAAAACATCAAAGCAGAAGTATCTGACTAATATGTGAAGTGTGGCCAATTAAGTATTCTTTACAACATAGGATATGGAAACCAAAATTACTGGAAAGGTACATATGGTCATTCAGTAATTGAAAGAGATGAGATATGTTAACATTCAAAATGTAATTCTTTTTCTGATATTGCCCACACCAGTATTGTACAGTAGCAGACCTGTCCCCATCCAATGTTACACAGTGACAGACCTGTCCCCGCTATTACTGTACCTGCATGTTACACTGTAACGGACACATCTACCAGTACTACACCCAAATATTATACAGTTACAGGCATGTCTCCACTGTCCTGTACCCCGGTGTTATGTAGGACGGACATATCCACTAGTACTGTTCCATGTTATGCGGTGACAGACCTGTCTCTCACGTAGAACATAGAACAGTACCGCACAGTACAGACTCTTCGACCCACGATGTCATGCCGAGCTATTATCCTCCTCTAAGATCAAACTACCCTGCATATACCCTACATTATACTATTATCCAAGTGCCTATCCAAGAGTCGCTTAAATGTCCCTAATGTATCTGACTGCACTACCACCGCCGGCAGCACATTCCACGTACCTAGCACACTCTGTGTAAAGAACCTACCTCTGACATTTCCCCAGTACTTTCCTCCAATTTTTTTATTTGTTTTTTGACAGACCTGTTTCTGTATAACACTGGGGTACAGTACAGGTGGGGACAGGTCAGTCACTATAACATGGATGCAGTACTGATGGGAACAAGTATGTTAGTGCTAGAGAGCAATTTGAGTTTATGAATTAGATGTGTCATGTATGTAGCATAATTCACAACATTAACATGGGTTGAATGAAATGTGATTTTTATTTTCCTAGTGACAATCTGCGACATAATCCCTGAGACACATTGGGTATAATTTCAAGTAGTAAGTTAAAGTTTATTGTATTTTGGTCTCTTCCAGCATGACATTCCCTACTTTAGAATGAAAATGATTTGGGAGATTCTCAACAAAAGAATGCTGTGATGTCTAGCTGTTGGTCGAGTCAACACTAAGGAAAAGGTGTAATGACTTCAGTGCATCCATGTTGGCCTTTAAATGGCCAGAAATGTGCTAAATGCTGGATTCTTGTTGGAGCCTGCATCTGCTTCTGGATATTTGAATGAGGATTGCACCAGATGCTCGTTGCCACTCTGCTCACTCACCCTTCATTATGCTTGAGTATAATGACACAGCAGATAACAAGAGTAAGGTAACTAGGAATAAACAGAACATCAAATTCAACCATCTCTCTTTGAAAAACCAAAGCTGACTTCTGGCCAAAGGGTGGTGTTCAGGAATCTATTTAAATATGTGTATTTCAACAACAAACCTAACAGCAATAAAGCCTCTAGAAAAGCAGTACAAACGTTTCTTGTCTTCTTGCACTTCTGAAACTGTGTGTAGTTTGGAATACCAACGACTTAATGCAGATCAAGAAAGACTTTTCTAGGGTAACTGGAGTGAGTATTAGTCTTCTTACCAAGATTGACTGATGTTGTTGACAATACGTTCCCTCCATTATTACAACCACATTCATGTGGAAATGTATGAATTGGTAATTCCTTTGGATACTGTATGCTCTTCCACTGTTATGTGTGTTTAAATCTATATTTATGACTTCTCTCATTTAATAAAGTTTATTTGGTTTTCACATTCTGACCTTGTTTATTGTCTTTGAATTGTTGAGTTTATGATTCACCAAGTAAGCTGAGAGTAGTAATAGTGTTGATGCTGTAAGGAACTGCTGTGTACGTAAATGTAGAAGAAGTGTTGGTGCTTCAAGTGCTTAGTGGATTGTTTGTGTTAGCTAAATTAGTTTCCTTTTACAAATCTCTGTCGAGAACCTCTCTGTAAAGAACCACAATCCCAGCGATTTGCTGAAGTGAGTTATTTTCCACTCTTCAGAAGAACACTACAGCAGTGTTCCACAGAATGATGGAATGTCGGTCCGTATATTCAATTCCGAATAAAGTATGTAATTCTTGTGGACATCTTTTATAATTTGCAGCTTCCGTTGGGTTCCTGAACCAGGAATAAAGGCAACAGTAAGGTAGAATGTGCCTGGCTTTGAGTTCCTGTCAAGAGAATCAGTCAGCTTCTCCAACTAGAATGGGAGTCCATGTCAACAACATCCAGCCTCAATGATTCAGCACAAGCACCAGGAGGTTATAAAAACTAAAGAAAGATTGTAAATGTATAGAATTCTTGGTACTACCACTGATACTAGCAAAAGTAACAATAGTTTTAGTTCCACTAAATCAATCTATCCACAAATCAGGGTCATCCAAGCTTGTACCGTTTTGTGTCCATTGCAGATGTATTTACTGGAACCTCATACATGTTCCCATTTATGTTCACATTAATTTTCAAAAGTGTCTGTATATAAAAATAAATCTAGAGTTCTAATGTAGATGTTTTCATTAAGTGAGGTGAGCGTGCTTTAAAAGAAAAACTGTCAGAATGCTCAGCCCACAAAATGCAGCAGATCAAACCACAGACTTGGAACTGTTTCACCATTCCTTCACCCATGCTGGATCAAAATCCTGGAACTCTTTTCCAAGCAACACATTAGGTTTCCCTACAGCACAGGGACTGTGGTGGTTCAAGAAGGCAGCTCATACAACCTTCTCTGAGGCAATAAATGCTTGCCCACATCCCATGAAGAGCTATTAAAAAAAAAGCTCTGTTCTTGCAATGAAATGCTGCCATTTCATGCCTGGCTTCCAATTGTCAAAATGAGCAGTGAGTATAGGGATTAGATGGTGTTGAGAGTGTGTGTGGGTGGGTAAGAAAGAGGTGTGAATTGTGAAAGAGAAAACCTGCAGCGATGAATACGTACTGCATACAGACCTGATCCTATTTCTAATCTTGAACAGATCAGGGACAATTGCAATAGTGCTGCTGTTGCAGTGGTGCAGTTTCCACTTGCCTCAAATGTAAAAATAAATCTGCCTGTAGCCTGCCTTCTCACATCTTCACATACCTAAATCGATGGCAATCATTGTATGCACCACAGAAGAAATGAGAAACTAAGTAACTATGACCATGATGACCACTGCAACCAACCAGCATGTTTTTGTATTGCACCTTGCTCACCGCTGCATCCATACTTTAATAATTACATATATTTCCTATTTCCAACAAGTTCTGTACAGGGACTATGCCTTTAAGGAGCTGCATTATCATGTACATTCCAACTTCTGACTTTACATAGCTACATTGTCTGAACTTTTCATGGTTTTACATTAGCTTGCTGTCGTATCAATGGCACTGGACTAGCAATCCAGAGGCACTGGGAACATTACACTCCAGTACTTGTAGAATTTGAATTCAATTACTTAAATCTGGAAGTGAAAGCTTGTAATAGTATCCATGAAATTATCATTGACTGTCATAAAAACCCATCTGGTCTCATAATGTCCTTTGGGGAAAGAAATCTGCTGTCCTTACCTGTTCTGGCCTAAATGTGACTCCTGACCCACAGCAATGTGGTTGCCTCTGAAAGTGGCCAGCAAACCACTCAGTTCAAGAACAATTAGGGGTGGGCAAAAATTGCTGGCCAAGCCAACAATGCCAATATTCCATTAAAGATTTTAAAACTCAAAATACTGGGTGGAACTTTCAAATCGGGGCCTGAAGCTGGCAGTCCTAGCCTGAGCCATTTGCTCTTTCTGTCAGGGTGTAGAATCCTCTTGGGCAATAGTACGAAAGAGACAGTTTTGATTCAGCCACTCATTATACTCTTTGATTGACCTGGCCAAATGGCAAAAGAACTAGGCAAGAGTTGAGAATTTTCTCACGTAGCTAGTTCTGAACTGGAATGCACTGCCTGAAAGATTGGATTAAAGAGAGATTCAGCAGTGACTTTTAGGAGGGAATTGAATAAATACTTGAAGGGAAATAAATTGAATTTTAAAATGAGAAGTTATATCTCCAACTATACTATATATTGTCTAATATCTATAAAGTATCAGCAAAAGTAGCCAGGTTCCTCAAATTAATGAGAAAGAACTAGTTTACTGCAGAAAAGAAAAACTCAAGCAAAGATGCAATAATTACTTACAACTCGCCTAAAACATCCAAATGGTTTTATTGAAATAAAGTACATATAGTCTCCAAGTTTGGAAAAAGTCTGAACAGCATTATCCCAAAAATATTTTGAACAAGTAACAGTTAAAGTTGAAAAAAAGACTTAATCACAGATTGCCCAAATTCTAGTCAGCTGCCAAAAATCACTTTCTCTATAAACTGTTACCACTGGGGTTTCTTCCTGGATCTGATATGTATTTTTGAATTATCTTCTTCAGGAAATAGTGGTGTAAATTCAGATTTCTCATTTAAGGATAAATGAAGCCCCCATCACTTGTGGTGATGGGGGCTTCCAGCTGATCGTCAACTGACAAACTTATGCGAGAGGATTTACAAAGAGAAAAAGAGGACAAAGCCCCGTTGGTAAGTTATCTCTGACTGTGCGCTCTCAAAGCCGACATTTTTGTGCAGTCACATTAAGTGGTACCTCTCTTTCCAAACTGTTGTAGAGCTGGTGTCTTCATTCGAACAGCTTGTCCTTTGTTTTCTGCGGTGTTTTGTTTTAAATCTCGTGAAGCGCTCATTCCAAAAGTCTAGAAAAAGAGGTCCCCAGCCAACGATCTTACACAGGTTAATAGTTCAGATGACACACCTTCGTGATACCATTCAGATGCTGAATATTTTGTGCGTGTCCGCATCGCTTTGCGGAGCGTTGGGTTCAGCTGCGATGCCCTCCCCAGCCGAATTTCCCCCCCTTACTCACTGTCTATGGGCCTTTATAAAGGAGGAGGTGTGGGTCGGCAAATACATTTCCGGTGGTACAAGGAGACATCACAGCGTACAATTTATCCGAGAGCTGACAGGTAGACGAGTCCACTCCGGTGCCATCTACCCACCGCCACCGTCACAACAACAACAACAACAACAACTAGGCATAGCAACAAGCGCGGCGCAGGAAGTGCGTTGTGTGCGCCGTCGTCACTTCCTGTACGCGCAGAGCTCGAGGTAGGTGGCGGCGGCGGTTGGTAGCTCTCGCGCTCGCAGCTTTTGTTTTTTTTCCCCTCCCGCCTCCCCACTCCCCACTCGCCCCAGCCCCATTCTCTTATTCATCCCCCACCTTCCTTCCCTCCTCTCATCTTGAAATACTTTGAAGCGTTTGGTTTTCATAGCCGCCGACATGAGCGACACCGAAGAACAAACCTACGTCGAAAGGGTGAGTTTTTGTCGAGATATACTCTCTCTCTCTCTCTCTCTCTCTCTCCCAGTGTGTCTCTCTTTCTGTGTGTTTATGTGTTTTCTTTGGGGTGGTGTTCTTCCTCGCACAGAAGGTTCTGGACAAGGCCCCCCTCCCTTTCCCCAGGGTCCCGCCCTCCCTTTCAGCGCCATTGGCTCCGCCGTCTGCCAGCCCGGCCAATGACCACGCACGCCGTTCCTCCTCTTTTCCTTCTTGCGGCGGTGCCGTTCGCGGCCCGCGCAGCCTGTCAACCTCGTACCCACCAATGAGCGGGAGAGGCGGTGCTCTGCCGCTCTCCGATTGGCTCTGTGCTGCTGGCAATGATAAGGGGAACTAACCCTTTAGCACTGCTGCTTCCTGTAGCGATGTTAGGCCCCTCTCTCCCACCATTCTTTTAATTCATTTTGTGGGATGTGGGCGTCGTTGGCTGGATCAGCATTTATTGCTCGTCCCTAGTTGCCCTTGAGAAGGTGGTGGTGAGCTGCCTTCTTGAAACCTCCGCAGTCCACCTGCTGTGGGTTGAACCATAAAACCGTTAGAGGGAATTTTTCTTACTGGGTGCAAACATTTGATAATTTGCACGCTTTTAACTTGGGTGTCTTTTTTATTTAAACACAGCAGGTGCGTGTGTTGAGGTTGGGTTACATTAGTCTGTTTTGTGTAAGCCTCTGTGAGTCTGTGCTTGGAACATGCTTTCCCCCACCCCAGTAGTCATGATCCACCTGCCTGCAGCATGCACATTGTGCAGCAAAGGGCCATTTAATGCACCTTTCTGGTTGCAGAGTCTCGGGGGTCTCCATGATCTACTTCCTTTGCCCCCTGGGAATGCTTGCTATGAGTTATAATTTGCAGGTTGGTGGAGCAAAGGGCATGAGGAGGGACTTGGAAGAGTTCTGGAAGTCTGAGAAACCGGACAACGCTGGAAATACACACTACACTTCAAATGGGGTCTTCTGAGTGGGAATTTAAACACAGAACTGCAGCCACTATTGTATGTTCTGTGTATTTTTATTTTGTGGGGACAGGACTTTCTGCAGTACATTCAGGGTTTACATGTAGAGTTTGTGCCAAGCCTTAACAATATCTTCTTTCATTAGTTCTTCTATATCAACGCCTGCTTCACAGCTAACTTTTTTTTTGGGGTCGGGGGCTGGTACGGAACCTTACTGTCAGGCAGTGGAAGTAAAAGATAGATGTTGACAGACGGTGAATATAGCTTGTGGGAGTCAGGAAATTAGGCATTCAACTTTTAATTAAGTTGTCAGTCTGCAGAGAAATTTAAGTGCTCAAATTTATATGACTTGGTATTTTCTCCCACGTGTAGAATTTTCAACACTATTACTGTACCTTGTCTATGTTGCATATATAATTTAATCCAATTAATGTAATGGCTTGGTATGAATTTTCTTCACTGTTTTTGTTCGTGCCCTGCACGTACGAAGTAGTTCTTTGTCAGAAATAAAGCTGGGGGAGGGCTACAGAATTAAAGTTATACAGGTTTGAATTTATTTAGTCTGAAATCAGGTAATTTGGGTTTAGTGTGCCACGTATCACATTTACCAAACACTCCAGCTTGTAATCTTTAACATTTTAATACTAACGCTGTGTAATACCATATCTGCTACAAGGAGCAGTTGCCATGAGTTTTACTGACAAATGTATTTTACCAAATCACTATGCGAATATTTTTCTCTTTAACCCCCTTTTCCCAAAACCCTGGTGGTATTTAACCGAAGCTACCGACAATAGAAGACAAGGGGGAGGGAGTTCCAAACTGTAAGTAAGATACTAGGGCTCAGCATTAATACTTTCCATTTAAGAGTAGCAGTTGCCCATTTTTCTCTGGGGCTTCTGTGTCTTTTGATGCTTTTGTGAAGAGTTGATCTCTGCTGTAAGAGAACTTCCCCATGCTTGGGAAGATCCTTACATTCTGCTCACCCCCTTTTTCACAAAGCAGTATAGGTCAAGATTAGGAATTTGTAACATTGACTTGCAACAGCAAAAAAAAAAGCCAGTGTTTTGCTTCCTTTTTAAATAACCTCATTGTGCTACATTGCCCTGACAGCAGCTTGGCACTTGGGTAGCCACTGTTCCAAATAATTATAAACCAAAAAGTCATCTGATTTAAAGCAGTCCTTTGTACTTCCTTCTAAACGTATTGCTTTGAAAATTTGACTTGTGAATCAACAGCAAACCCAACAGTTGTATGAATGCTCCAGAATATGGTTGCAAAGTCCTTCTTTGTATTCTTGGCCCACTGAGCATGACCTAATTTTGATCGGACCCTGTTTGTTGTATGACTGGAAGTTTGTTTTTTTTTTGTTATCCTGCATTTAGAGAGGCTTAAAAAATGTTGGCACTCTCCCTAAAGTGTTTGTCAGAGCACCTGTTATTTTACATTTATTAGTAGTGTCACTGACATTGATGAGGGAAGAGTCCCAAGACAAAAAGAAGATAGAAGCATTAAAGGTTCGTTATTTTTATTTACATACTGTGCTATAGGTTGATTTTAATTTTAAGGTTTTCAGTATTTGTACTTTTTGATTATTGAAATATGTGGCTATTATTGATTATTTACACACCAAAGCCACTTAGCTGAGTTAATTAAATTTTGTTTCTTTGAGGTAATCCTGTTCAGTGACGCATGGGCAAATTGCCTGAATCCTGGTTCAAAATCAATATTATTCAGCACTTGTAGAGTGCGCTTTAAAAATGTGCATGGAATGATTTCAGTACTGATACTGGACTACAAGCAATTCAAATTTGAACTTGATTGCTCTGCTTGTAATCTTTTATTAATAATACAAATGCTGGAAATCTTCGAAAATAGAAAATGGTGGAAGCATACAGTGGATTGGCTGTCATCTGGGAATGAAATATTGATGTTTATAGATGGAACTCTGTTAGAACTGATGAAATCTGAATTTAATGAAAGTTTGTCTGCAGTGTCAGCCACCTTTTTCTTTCAAACTATCTGATCTGTGCAAAACCATTATTTGCTGCGCTCATTTTATGGACAGTATATTGGACTTGTTGTCAGAATCAGCTGCTGGTTTATGATGCCTAAGTCAAATTCTGTGTTTATTGCACAGAACCCTTTACCAGTGTGTTTTATTGCATTCTGCAAGCCCTATTTATCATTGTTACCACATTCCAGAATATTGCCTATTCTTCTGTCTCATTGAAGTGCACAAAGTTATGAAGTCATTCACGTTACTTGGTGTTCCTAGATTTTATGCTTTTATTGTCAGAGGAAAGGAAATGCTTGTACTTGTGATATATTATTTGAAGAGATCGACTGTGATAGTTAGGGAATCCTTAAGTTTTTTTTTCCTCGACTTTGTAATATGCTTGTCACTTGCATATTAGTGAGAGGATACAGTCAGATGATTGACCATTTTTGAGTATTTTGGAAGAATGTAACCAGAGTGCACGTTCCATAAATAGAAGGGGGAAATGCGGATGGGGAGGATGTTCAGTTTTGTGGATATAAAAAGAAAATCTGCAATAAAACCAAGATGCTGAAAATTGGAAGTGTTAGGAAGCGTTTGCATAGAGACTTCTATCACATTTAAAGCACTTCATCTTTAAATCCAATGAGTGATTGAGGTGATTAGTTTGTAACAATCAGGAAATGAAGAAAGCTGGACAGAATCGGTAGTTGGTCATTTCACAGGGAGAAAGGATGACTTATGTGAATCAATGTGCAGTTTTTGGAATTCAGTTCCTGGTCCTGTACAGCTTATCCTTGCTTTTGTTAAATAGCCACATTTTCACTTCCGCCTTCAAATCTCAAGGAATGTGTTGTCTTTCCCTAACAAGACCATAATCTTCACCCTGACATGAGCAACCATGGCTACTTAATTATATATTTGAGACAATTAAAATAAAAAATTAGGATTTTTCTGCACCTGGTGTAGTAATCTGAATTAAGACATTGGCATAATGCTAAATATGTGCAGCAGACAATAGCAGATGCTTCTGCCCCTGATAATTGCTAATCAAAATCTTTCAACAATGACTGAAATCTACATTTTAAAAGTTACTGGTAAATATGGTTTTTTTTAACATGAGGATACGTGTATAAGAAAACTGTTGCCTGCACTGGAGATAGATACAATATATTTGAGGCTTTTATCTGCAATGGGATATATAGTTCTATCTCCAATAATTGATGTTGATAGAAAACATTTTGGAATTGTGTACCCAATGTGTTGAGAAAAGGAGAAAACAATTCTTCAATGGAGAATTCAACAGTTTAAGTTCCTCAGCATACAGAGGTGATATCAGTTTCTCAAGGTCAGAAATCACACAACACCAAGTTATAGTCCAACAGGTTTATTTGAAAACAAGTTTTCAGAGCCTTGCTCCATCAGGTGCTAGTGAGAGAGGTGGACAAGATCAAAGGGTCATACCACTAAGGATGTACTTAACAAACCTAAGATGCTATTAAATCTTTAATCAGTTAGAAGGTTTAATTAATATGTATACGTAAATCCCCTGATTTTTCTTTCAAGTCACGGCTCTGAGAGAACTGAAAGTTTTATCAGTTGAAAGAAGGGGTGACGTTTTAGATCACGGTGCATGTTAGGTGTGAGGCCTTGTTTAGAATCTCTCAGTCAATGTGGCATTTTATAAATTCCTACTTTAGAAATAAAACCAGTCTGTGAACCAAGACACTAATAGATTCTAAACAAGGCCTCACACTTAACACAGATAGTAAGAACTGCCGATGCTGGAGTCTGAGATAACGCAGTATAGAGCTGGAGAAACATGGCAGGCCAGGCATCATCAGAAGAGCAGGAAAGCTGACATTTTGGGTTGGGACCCTCCTTCAGAAATCTTCTGAAGTCCTGACCTGAAACGTCAGCTTTCCTGCCCTTCTGATGCTGCCTGGCCTGCTGTGTTCCTTTAGCTCCGCACTGTTATTTCACACTTAACATGCATTATCTGACCTAAAACATCACCTCTTTTTTACACTGATAAAAGCTTTAGGTCCCTCAGGGTAGTGACTTGAAAGAAATTCTGGGAAAATTAGTTAAAACTTTCGAACTGATTAAAGATTTAACAACATCTTAGTTTTGTTTAATACACCCTGATCAGTGTGTGACCCTTTGATCTTTTAGTTATAAATTCTATGTCTGACCCATCGCTCTCACCAACACCTGAAGGAGGAGTGAGGCTCCGAAAGCTTGTGTTTTCAAATAAACCTGTTGGACTATAACCTGGTGTTGTCTGATCCAGTCCAACACCGGTACCTCCATGTCAGTTTCTCAGATATTCTGTTTAAAATTAAAGAAAATGTCATTCTTCCTCATTTACTGGAGGTAACAACACTTTACAATTTACTGGAGGGGTGGCACGGTGGCTCAATGGTTAGCACTGCTGCCTCACAGCACCAGGGACCTGGGTTCAATTCCACCCTCTGGCAACTGTCTTTGTGGAGTTTGCACATTCTCCCCGTGTCTATGTGGGTTTCCTCTGGGTGCTCCGGTTTCCTCCCAGAATCCAAAGATGTGCAGGGTAGGTGGATTGGCCATGCTAAATTGCCCTTAGTGTTCAGGGATGTGTAGATTGGGTGGGTTATAGGGATGGGTCTGGGTGGGATGTCTGAGGGTCAGTGTGGACATGTTGGGCCGAAGGGCCTGTTTCCACGCTGTAGGGATTCTGTGATTCTACGAACATTGTGTTTGCTCAAGGGAAGTAAATGAGCCAGTCTTCTAAGGCTTCCTCTGCTTTTGTAGTGAAGTTGATCTTTCTCCCTTGTCTCGCCTCAGGCTTTCTCCCAGTTAATCTTGAGGCCTGTCGTCTCCTCCCTCAAACCTATTTGCAATAATGCTTGTTACCAGCCTTCATTTCTTGGTGCCCATTTTAGCTGGCACTACTGAAATTAGTTCTCACTCATGCTGTTTCAAATCTGTCATCACTCTTTTTTATAAAACTAGTCCTCAATTCCTTCATTCTTGAAAGGCCTTTCTCCAACTTCTTTTCCTATAGGGGCCTTGAAGCTGTTGCCCCCTCTCAAATCCTTTCACATCTTCCCCAGAGCTTTGCCTTTGAACCCCTACCACAGTACTAAACAGGGTATCACTTGAGTTTAGCAGCTGTGATTGTGACAAAGGGAAACTGTCTCCGCCTTGAAAAAAATGCAACCTTCACAGTGTGAAATAAGGTCATGTGACCCATTGGGTCTGTGCTGGCTGGAAAAGAAGTATTGTATTCATCCCGATTGGTAAGTAGCCTTGTAGGTACGACACGGCATAGACAGGTTGGACCAAAGGGTCTGTTTCACGGCTTTATGACTGACTTGAAATGAATGTCCAGGTATCTTTCACATGAAAGGAGTATTTATTTATGCTTCGGTTGCACTTTCAAAGCAGAGTTCCATTCCCTTTGGGGAGAATAATCTCCTGCACTCCCCTCTAATCCTTCTCTTAATTTCTTGCTTGTAAATCTACATGGTACCTTCTCCAGTATAATCACATCCTCCTTGTAATGTGGTGACAGGAACTGCATGAAGTAATCTAGCTGTGGCTTAGCTAGTGCTTTATGTAGTCCAAAGATTGTGTCCTTGTGATATATTCTGGTTCATTGTTTAGTGAGGGGGGGTTGTCCTATTTGGCATCTTAACTACCCTTGTCCACTTATCTGTCAAGGTGGGCAGGTAGGAATGCACTCTGAGCTCTCTATTCTTTGACATTTGATTATCTGACTTTTTATTATGAATTCCTTTGCTTTATTTGCACTCCCAGGTGCATTACTTGACACTTAGGGTTTGAATTGGATATACCACTTTTCTGTCAACCTGACCAGCCTTTGACATCTGAACATTTTTCAACTTTCTTCGTCCAGATGTGTTTGCAAATTTCTTAATTATACTGTTGACATAAAGGCTGAATCACTGAGACGTCACAAAAAGCAGTGAACCGAGTACTGAGGAGCCTCACTGCAAACAGCCTTCCTGCATTGGAAAACCCACTGACCATTAACTTCCTGTCCCTGAGACAACTTTTGATCCACGGTTTACTCTAGGATTCCGTGAGCTGTTCATTTTCCGCATAGTCTGTCATATAGCTTTTTGTTAAGTTTTGCTGAAAATCATGTCGATATGGATACATGGGTATCTGTTTCATTGGCCTTTCTTGTTGCCTTTTCAAAAGATTATATCAGGTTAATCAGGCACTACTTTCTCAAAGCAAATCCATATTGTTTTTTTTTTCTGAATGATGATCTGTGCTGTTACAGAATTTTATTAAGAATTTCAACAGAACTTGGGTTAACTAGGCTGTCTGTTTCTGATTGGGGCTTTCCCTTCCTCCCTTAATAGAGAGCAGTCTTCCAGCAGCATGTAAATGAAAGCCACAGTCTTTGTCATTTCTGTCATTCTCTTGGCCCCTGACATGTTTATCTACTTTGAGATGCTAAAGCTGTTACTGTTTCCCCTTTTGCTATATTTATCCAATCCAATATTTTGCAAACATGGACAGGGACTTCATTGTCCACTTCTTTCATGAAGACTGATATGTAGCCACCATGAACCATGATCATGTCAATCCACCTCCATGCCCACAATAATTTTTAGATATTTAGAAAGTGTCTGGCAGTAATGAGCTCTCAGGATCTGATGTAAGTTTTTTGCTCTTTGACTCATCCTAATTTTTATGCTGTTGATCATTCCTCTGACAAGGGATGTCTGAATTTGAGTCCCATCCTTTGAAGGGACCGTATTTATTTTGAAGCCCTTCTATCTCTTTAAATGCCACTACTTTTGATACTTTTAATAGTGTTTAAAGTACAATTTTGCCAAATTACACTTTGACTCAGCAAAAATGTGAATTTCCATATTTAAAATGTTTTGAAATATTTATTGTTAGCTGACTGGTTATGCTTTTCTGTAATTATGTTGTGTCTATCTGAACCATTACAACTATCAAAATACTATCCCATTGGTACTCTTCCACCATTCCCTCAAAGTAAGTTCAGAACTGCCACTTTTTCCCAGTTCAAGGTAGTTCCACTGAATGCATTAAGAACTTGATGTACCTGTTGTCGCAGTTGAATATTCGAGTTGTTGAAATGTATTATGTACTGCCCGATTGCTCTGTATATCTTTGCACCTTGCCTATGTACTTGTTCTTCTGTCTTCCCTGACTTTGTTTTTTTAGCATGTGGTCTGTTGTACGCTCCCAGTGGTGTAACAGCCCTTTTCTGCTCTTCATTTCATGGCTTATAATTCCTTCTCAATGCTGTACTTGTTTCTTTATCCAATTCTTGACAGTCCACCACTTTGCCCTCTCTGAAAACCCAATGATGAGAGAGAATGTTGACATGTCATCCCTGCCTTGCCATCTTGTTTCAGTAATAAATCATGTTGCCATAATACTATATCCTACCTATTTTGTTAAACAGGCTCCTTGTATTGTAACCTTTTGAAACATTTTGATGTAATGATTTGGGTAATTCAAGTGAAGTTTAGTTTGGAAAAACAAATCAAGCAAGTTTCATTGCAGATTTCTAAGCATTTTAACAGCAGCAAGGTCAGCAACCTCAAAGTGTCAGCTGAGGTAACTAGTCATTCAGTCATTGAGCTTTGTATTAATATTCATCATCACATTTTAGTTTGTGAAACCATAGGCAAACAATCTAGTTTTCCAAAATCAGATCCTGAAGGGAATAACTTCAAAGTTTTAATATTTGTTAATGCTTTACATGTCAATTCAGTCCAATCACGCTTTAGTTTATTTGAAATTGGTGTAACAATTGCCAATACTAAAAATAAACCTAACACCAGATAGGTTGGTTGGGCAAACCAGCATGCAGTGTCCACTTATAGAATGTACTGTCAGCTTCTTGTACTTGTCCTCTTGTCAGAAACAGCTTTGCACTCTACACGTAAGCAAACTACCTAACTGCATGATACTTGGCTAATCTCTTCATATTTAAAGTGGGGTGCATTTTCAAATAGCCTGCTTGTTATACAGAAGCTTGTAGAAGTGTTTGGTTAATATTTAACAAAGTGGTGCTTGGACCTGCTGTTTTGTTGCTTAGTTCTGTTGTTTTAAGCAATAGCTTAGACTGTTTGAAGGTTATCTGATCTAACTCCTGTGGCCTCTTATTAAATTTCCTGTGGATCAGCAATGAAAAAAAGCACACACCTGACCAATTTGAACGACAGGCATGCCAGATAGTGGTTGGCATAGCAGGGCAGTGGATTCATTTTGATTTGCTAATAAGATCTAAACAAACATGGAAACAAAAAACTGAAATGTGTTTTCTGCCTGACCTTGGCATGTCTTGTTTTCACATGACACTCTTACTATCCCTATATTTCTGTTACTACATAGGCTTGAATGGTGAACCATGAGCTGCTGTGCTTTGACCAAACCCACCACAGCAGTATAGTCTTAGAAGTAGGTGACATAATCTAAGAATTAGAACCAGGCCATTCAGGTGTACTTTACACAAAGGATAGTAGATGTTGGAATTCCTCCACAAAATTGCAATGGGTTTTGGATCAGCTGTTCATTTTAAATCTGAGATCAATTTTTGAGAAGCAAAGTTATTAAGGGGTATGGGCCACAGATCAGCCACGTTCTCACTGTAAGGGGGAATAGTGCTGAAGGACCTAGTCCTGTTCCTATGGTCAGAAACATTAGACAACATAGGGAATGTTGAAGCTTTGTTCTCTGGCAAATATTGGTATACGCTTAAGCCAAGAAACAGTTTTATGTGGCCACATTTGCTATGTTAAATGTTTAGCTAAATGTTGGCACAGGTTCCTAATGCTGGATTGAACTAATACTGGAATGAACTAAACTGAGAGATTTCTAACTAACCTTTTCAGAGATGTCATTCAACACATCAGGAACATGTGAGACTTTAACCTGGACCTCCTGCCCCAGAAGTATGGGCATTACCATCACACCACAAAACCACCCTGCAAACTGTGAAAGTTTTTTTTAACAGCTTAAAGCCTGCTGTGGTTTAGCTGCTTCTTTAGTATTCAAGCAATTCACCATCTGTTAGAAGGCTTTACCCATCAAATCAGAAACATCAGCAAAACCCACTAATACTACTTATACAATTAACTTGCCCATTGAAAGGTGATAGGTAGTTTGTATCCAATTTGTTATCAGCTATAATAAAAACAGAAAATGCTAGAAATACTTGGCCAGTCAGGCACCATCTGTGGAGAGAGAGAGAGCAGTCTGGTTAAGTTTTCAGGTCATTGACTTTACTGAAAGGTGATTGATCTGAATCATTAATTCTCTATCTCTTTCTCTCTTTGTACTTGAGCCTGTGCTGCTGAGTCTTCAAGTATGTTCTATTTTTATTTCAGATTTCCAGCATCTGCAGTATTTTGCCTTTGTGTTATAACTCTAAAGAAAGAGAGTTTGTATTTGATGTGTACTCTGATCAAATCTAGGCTTAGGGTGGCTGTTTACAAGCCTTATGGCCTATGATTTTTTTTTGGTAAACCCGAATTTTTGTTCCTTGTATTTCGGTCAGTTTAAAGAAGTTTACAGTGATGGTTCTTGCTGGTTTTGCCAGACAAGTCAATAAGCTGATCCATGTCTATGTTTTACCGAGTGGAATAAGTGAAAATATGGGCCTGAAATCCAAACTGATCTGAGGTTGGGCTGCTTTTCTAGGTGGTCCTAAGATTAAAACAGTGGAATTCAAGCTGGCCCAATGTATTGATTTTCATTCACACTCACCTTCCCTCCCTGGGAACCATCTTTGGATGAAATTGGATCTGATCAAACTCCATGAACTTCATTTTGTTCAGATCAAACAATTGTTTCAAGAGTGAGTATCTAGTCCTCTAGTGTGAAGAAGTCAACTCATTTCAGTTAATTTATTCATCAACCTCTTCTCTGGCACACTGTCCAGAGGCTTCCAACACAACATACATGGCTGAAGTAAAATTAATGTTTCAAGTTGGTTATCTAACTTCCAAACAAAAATTTAATATACAACTATTTTCTTGTGTTTTTCATTCACAGAATTCTGCACAGATATGAAATCTTGACTGTGCAAGTAAGAAAATAGGGCAAACCTATACAGGGTGAAGGCTTTGGAGATGTGCTAAATTTGTCCTTAGTTTATGATGGTGAAAAGGTTACATCAATTTACCCTATGACCACTACAGTCAATATTGGACTGCATGATCCGTGTTTTTCTAAGCTGTCTCTTCAGTGACCAGTTAATTCCAAGGTGAATGCTGAGAGGGAGTGACACAGGCTTTCTCTGTTGGTGCCATGAAGATCCATTTCAATGAATAATCTGTCCAGCTGAAATGAGTTATCTTTCTTCAGCTTAAACTGTGGCTAACGGGTTTTTAACATTTCAGCATTGTGTGTGTCTCCAGGTAAGAAACAAATGGGGTAGGAGATTAGGAAATGGTGAGTATCAGTTCCCCAATTGTTTACATCTGACCATTTTTGCTTATGTATACTGGCATGAGGTTCTAGTTCACGTAGGAGCACTTGACCCCAAGTTGCAAGTTTGAGACAGAATCTGAGTTGCCAGTCAATCCAGTTCGTGTGCTATAATTCAGCTAGAGTTGTACCTCATACTTGCTGACCAGAGTAATGTTGACAACTGGTGTGGGGAAGCCCATTCTAAGATAGTTCTGATAGGGAAATGAGTGATTGGTGAGATGCAAACCACACCAGAGCAATAGCTGAGGTGATACCGTTGCAAAGTTTAATTATTGCAGTTGCAGACCTTCAAGTATGAGAATTTTGGGTCACTGAGTTTGTAACTGAGTACTTGAGTTTGGGCCCTTGTTGCTTAGTTAATAATCCTGCCTATAGCTGTTACTAGTGTCAGCTAGCTGGCATAGTTTTATTTCCTATAACTACAGTTGTTGCAGATGAGAATCGTTGATGAAAAGTTTCACTGGTAACTGGCTAATCTCAGCACAGGTTTTCTCTGCAATTACATGCCTCATCCTGTTCTTTTTTTGTTAAGGTTAATGTTCATGAAGAAAAGAAATGTGGAAGAAGTCAATTGACAAGTTTTGTGTAATAATTGAAGCTCAGGAATAAGTGAAGCTGAATTGGGGAAAAAAAAGAATGCATGCTAAAAAAAAAGACACGAAGTCCCACAAATAGAATGTGTGCAGTGTGTGAAGTGGGAAGATGAACCAAGTGAGAATTTGAAACTGAAGAATGAAGAAAAGAAATAGAATGAAGTTAAGATCAGAAGTATCTGGAATCAGAAAGCACTACGCTAAGTAATTTCTAGTCTGTTTATGTGTACGTGCGGGGCTTGCGGTAGTCTTCTGACTCCTTGAGTGAAACGTCACCCAAGGTGCTTCCATATTTTGAGTGAAATTTGGTTAAATTAAGTGAGCATGAAGACAAGTTTAGCTTCTTGAATACTTTTACATATCAGAACTTATAATTTTGGATTGAATTATGATATCTTAATGAATTCACTCAAATCGTTCGGCTAACGTAAGCCCGTACCTGTATATTGTACTAAACGAAAAATGCATGCACTGTACAAACCAAGGTAGACAAATACCCACTAGGGCTGTTAGTGCATTCTAGGAAAGTATTTAATGCCTGAGCAATCCTAATTGAAACTGCACAGGCTAAACTGGGATACAAGTTAGGTTGCCTGTTTATTCCATTTCAGATACTTATAAAAGTTTAATCAGATGATACTTTAGTTAGTAGAACCATCTTTTTAGACTAGTAAAATTTAACAAAATTATCTTTGCATATAGGATTCACGCTCTCCTTCTAAATCACCAAGTGGGAGTCCACATGGATCTGGCAAGTCTGCCAGCCAGTCTCCAGAAAATTCTCCTGATCGTTCCCGTTCCAGGGATGGATCAAGACGCTCCAGGTCCAAGTCTCGATCTCGTTCGAGATCCAAATCCAGGTGAGTACCTGCTTTACTTTGCAGCTTTAGCTGGTGTTTGTTTTTTGTCACTGTGGTCCAGAATCTGCCCCTCTTTTACTTCAGTGCAGCACCTGTTATTGCTGTTCATAAAGGAAGACCACATATGGTAGAGTTTGGAGAAAACTTCTACCAAGTCATATACTTGCTTGCCTTGTGTTAGCCATTTGACAAGGTATTCTGGAATGGTGGAGGAGAAAAGAGCAGGACAGGATTTGTCATTTTGATTAAATGAAGGGGCAGTGGGATTTGAAGATAGGTGCACAAAAGGAAGGAAAGCTTGAGAAAGTGGTTAAAAAGTACAAAAGAACCCTATGGTTATGTAGGAATAAAGTATATTTAACAAAAAACCTAGGACAATAAGGCAAAATTTGTAAAACTTGTACTTGGCCTCCACTGAAGTGTTGTGTTCAATTCTGTGCCCTATGCTTTAGAAAGGATGTGAAGGCATGAGAGTGAGTTCTTAAAAAAATTTTGCAGGAATGTTTCCAGGAATGAAAGGCTTTGGTAATATGGATAAATTGGAGAATCTGGGCTTCTCCTTGGAGAAGAGAAGGTCGAGAAGAGATTTGATAGCAATGTTAAAAACTGAGGGGGTTCAGGCAGAAACTGTCCCTAGAAGTCAGGAATTGGAAGACATCTATTTAGGTGAATGGCAAAAGAATCAACTGATATGAGAAGAAAACTTGCACATGCAGGTGTGGTTAGGATCTGCAATACACACCCTATGGAGATGGTTCAATTGTGGCATCCAGTAGGAAATTGAATAGACATCTAAAGAGTGAATGTGCAGGGGGCTAAATGTTTGTGTCAGCCTCTGCAACATGATGCCCTGAGAAAAGTAGGTACCCTTGTTGTAACAATTCTGTGATATGCTAACAAGCTAGAAAAGAATGATGATGCTGAGGGCCCAAACTCAATCTGTGGAAGTTGAGGGGGATCATTTGCTGAGCGAGTAGTTGAAGTGGATAGTATAGTTATATTTTAAGGGAAAGCTAGTCAAACAAGCTAAAAGTAATGGAAGGTTATGTACATATCTTCAGATGAGTAAAATAGTAGGAAATTTCAGTGGAGCATTAATTTCATAAGCTAAGAGGTGAATGATTATCAGGGTACAGATGGGAATGTGGAATAATCAGATCAGCCATGATCTCTTTGAAATGTGGATCAGGCTCTGGTCCGCGTGCTTTAATCCTAACTTGTACATGGGCTGGTTATGCAGTATGGTCTGTTACTGCACTGTATAAGCTATATAATAAGTAGGAAATAGAGGAGTCTGTTTGTAGGCACATGAAAAATGTTGCAAGAACTGGAGGCTACTGATGGTGGAGTTCAGTTGTCTCAACTTAGACTGGGATAGTAACTGCCAAGAGTAGGACGGTCTAGGCAGTTCAGAAATGTGTATAAGGACTTTTCCTGATCAATGTGTTTCTCATCCATGCTGGATTTAGTTCTGGGCAGTGAATTGGAGCAAGTGTGACATTTCAGTGGTAGAGCGTTTGGCGAGCAGTTATTAGTTCTATAATAGATATTGGAAAAGGGTCACAAACTTGATCCAGTGTTTTTGAGGAAGTTCCCAGAAAGTTTGAGCGCAAAGCAGTAGACGTTTACTTTAACTTCAGTAAAGCATTCGACAAAAGTTCCGCATGATAGACTATTTACTAAGGTTAGGTCATATGGAATTCAGGATGAGATCGCTGATTGGATACATAATTAGCTTAACAGCAAGCGGTAGAGGGTTGCTTTTAGGACTGGAGGCCTGTCAACTGCGGTGTTCCGCAGGGTTCGGTTTTGGGTCCTCTTTGGTTTGGATGAGAATAATGAAAGGCATAGTTAGTAAGCTTGTGGGTGACACCAGAGTTGGTGTTATAGTGGACAGTAAAGAAGGTTTTCAAAGATTACAAAGGGACCTTGATGAAATGGATCAAAGGCTGAAAGGTCCTAGATGGAGTTCAATCTGTGTAAATGCGAGGTATTGCATTATAGTACAGACGAGAGTGGGGCTTATACAATTAATGGTAGGGGTTCACGTATATGCTTCTTTGAAGTTTGCATCACACAGACAAGGTGGTCAAAAAGATGTTTGGCATGCTTGCCTTCATTTCTCAGTCCATTGAATATAGGAGTTGCGAAGTCATGTTGAGGTTGTACAGGACATTGGTAAGGCCTCTTCTGGAATATAGTGTCCAGTTCTGGTTGCCCAGTTGTAAGAAGCATATTAAACTGGTGAGGGTTCGGAAGATTTACCAGGGTGTTGCCAGATATGAAAGGTTTGATTAATAAAGGCAGGCCAGATAGGCTGGGCCTCTTCACTGGAGTGAAGGAGTTTGATAGGCAACGGTATAAAAGTCTATATAATAATGAGAGGTATAGATAGATATGGTAGTTGTCTTTTCCCTGGGTTGGGGAATTTCAAGACTAGAGGGCACATTTTCAAGGTGAGAGGAGAGATTTTAAGACTTGAGGAGCAGTTTTTTAAATAAAGGGTGGTTTGTGTGGAATGAACTTCCAGAGGAAGTAGTGGATGTGGGTACAGAAACAACATTTAAAAGACAATTTGAACAGTAAATGAATAGGAAATGTTTGGAGGGATATGGGCCAGAAGCAGGCAGGTGGGACTAGTTTAGTTTGGGATTACCCTAGAATTGTAGAATCCCCACGGGTTGGAAATAGCCCATTTGGCCCACCAAGTCCACACCGACCCTTGGAAGAGCATCCCATCCAGACCCATTCCCTGACCATGTCCCGGTATTTCCCGTGGCTAATGCACCTAACCTACACATCCCTGAACGTTATGGACAATTTAGCATGGCCAATTCTTCTAACCTGTACATCTTTGAACTCTGGGAGGAAACTGGAGCACCCAGCGTAAACCCACGCGGACATGGGAAGTGTGTGCAAACTCCATTGAGGCACTTGCACAAGGGAGTCAAACCTGGGTCCCTGGCATTGTGTGGTAGCAGTGCTAACCACTGAGCCAGTGTGCCGTCCCAATTATGTTCAGCAGGGACTGTTTCTGTGCTGTATGACTGTTATGACAGAGAATCTACAAATGTCACCTTAACTGAGAGGGGCTCCAAGTTTTTTAAATGCTGTACGGGTGAATTGGAATAAAATTAGAAAGCAAAACAGGGCAGCACAATGGCTCAGTAGTTAGCACTGCTGCCTCACAGCACCAAGGACCTGGGCTTGATTCTAGCTTGGGCTACTACCTGTGTGGAGTTCACGCATTCTCCCTGTCTGTTTGGGTTTCCTCTTGGTGCTCTGGCTTCCACAGTCCAAAGATGTGCAGATTAGGTGGATTGGCTGTGCTAAATTGCTCAAATGTCCATGGATGTGTAGTTTGGGTGGATTAGCCATGGCAAATGCAGGGTTACAGGAATAGAGTATGGGGGTGGGGATGGATAGGATGCTGTTCAGAGGTTCGGTATGGACCTGATGGGCTGAAAGCACTGATTCCACAATATTGGGATTCTACGTTTATGAGAATGAAACTCTCCCACTGTTTAAAGTGGAGGTGGGTCCAAATTATAGCCTATCCCAGGTAGTGAAAAGGAAGAAAGAAACTCTCTGGATGGTTGATGAAATGCAACAGTAAAGTTTTTTTTGTTTTTGGTAAGCTGTACAGGTTATAATGTGTATAATTTATGGATATAACAATAAATGTGCCAGTACTGATCCTTGTGGGACACTGCTGGACCCCAGCTTCCAGTCAATCAAACAGCCTTCTGTCAGTACCCTTTGTGTTCTAGCACTAATCCAGTTTGTGATTCATCTCATCAAATTTTTCTGAATTCCATGTGCTTTAACCTTCTCAATAAGTCTCCCATGTGGGTCCTTGTCAAAAGCTTTGCTAAAATCCATATAATCTTGACTCCGTAAAGCCTGTCCACCATCTACAAGACACAAGTAGCGAGTGTGGTGGAATACTTCCCATTTGCCTGGATAAGTGCATCCATGTGTTTTAACCCTCTCAATCAGTCCACCACATGCTAAAAGCCCTACTCTTTCTCCTCATCCAGTCCTGATTGTCCTAGACATCCAGGAGTTTCTGAATTTGTTGTTCCTACACTTCACTCTAAATGGTGAACTTTGGACCTGTCATCTCCCCAGCATCTCTTTGAAGGCTGCCCTGCTGTAGACTTAGCCCCTAGGAGCCGTTCCATGTCTGTGGCCAGACCCTGCTTTATTTTACTAAAATCTGCCATCTCCCAGTCCAAAGCTGTCTTTTGGAGGCCATCTTTTTCCTTGTTCAGAACAAATTTGAACCATATGTTGCGGTTGCCATCTCCTAAATGTTCCCCCTCTGCCACATCAAACATTTGCCCACCTTCTTTCCCCAGAACTAGATCCAGCACTGTGCTGTGTCCCGTGTTGGCCTTCCGTGTATTGACAGAAAATACTCCCAGGCCACATTTCAAGAAATCCACCCCTCTTCAACCCTTAACACTATGACTAGCCCTGTTTATATTAGGAAAGTTGAAAACCCTAGTATAATTGCCTGATTATTACTCTTGCACTGAACTGCCTACATATTTGCTCCTCCATTTCCTACTCTTTAGGTACCTATAATACACTCCCAGTAAAGTAGCTGCCCCCTTAACGTTGCTAAGTTCTACTCTCAAAGCTTCATTTGAGGACCCTTCTAAGGTCTACCTCTTTATTGCAGTATTTGCTCCCTTAATAGTGCTACCCTTTTTACACCCTCCGCTGTCTTGCCTGAAGATCCTGTACCCCCGAATGTTGAATTGCCAGTCCACCCCTTCCCTAGACCACATTTCTGTGATGGCAACGATCTGTGGCAACTTCCATGTATCTGTCCACACCATTAACTCATCAGCCTTTCTGATTGTACTCCTGGCATTACAGTAAAGACTATTCAGCGTTGTCTTACCCTCTTGACTCTCAACATAGCTGAACTCACTGTGACTTGCTTCCACTGCTATAGCATGATGTATGTGTTTCATGGCTCTTCAGTGTTCCCGGCCCCTGCCAGACTAGTTTAAACTCTTCCCTACAGCTCTAGCAAACCTACCTGTAAGGATGTTTGTTCCATTGTGGTTCAGGTGCAGACTATCCCATTATAAATGTTCCACTTTTCCAAAACGTCCCAGTGATCCAGGAATCCAAAACACTCCCTCTTGTGTGATCTCTTGAGCCACTCATGCATCTGTCCTATTTCTAAACTAGCTAGCATGTTGCACCAGAAGTAATCCAGAGATTATAACCTATCAGGTGCTGCTTTTTAACCTACTGCCTAGCTCCCTGAATTCCTGATGCACCCTCGTCAATTTCCAAAATGGAATTCTGTTTAGTGAGTGGGATACCACGGGACTCCTGCACTACCTGCCTGTTCTTTCTGAACTGCCTTTTGGTCACCCATTCTCTTCTTTCCCCTAGTCGCTTGAGTTGATTTGTGACTACCTAAACATCCTATCCATGTTGTTCTTGGCCTCATTGATGTGCCACTACTCCAACTGCTGTTCAGGCTCCAAGACCTGAAGCTCCAGCTTTTGCATTTGGGAACACTTGCACGTTTCGTCATCTAGGACACTGGCAGCTTTCAGGACTCCGCACATATGACCAGCTACACATTCCACTCAGCTGCCCTGTCCTGGCATCTCTCAAACTTACAATTAATGCCTTAGAGTAGAATTGTTCATCTTAGATTTCCTACTTATTCATTTTATTTTGTTAGACTTCCTACTCTAGAAGGTTCCCTGCTGGAGAGTCTAGGACCAGGGGGCACAGTCTCATAATAAAGGGGCATCACTTTTTAAGACTGAGAGGAGGCGTGTTTTCTTTGGGTTGAGTACCTGGAACTCCTTGCAACAGAGATCTGTAAGGGCACTCCGTGTGTATATTTAAAACTGAGATTCTTGATCAGTAGAGGAATCAAGGGATACGGGCAAAAAGCAGGAAAGTGGACATGATGGATATCAGACCAACCATAATTCTATTGAATGGCAGCAGCTTCAAGGGGACAAACAGCCTACTCCTGTTCCTATTTCTTCCGGTCTTATTTGACTAACTTGATCTGTAGTGAAGGAACAAAGGTTTAGTTATGGTAACCTGGAAAAGCATGACAGGATCTGGGGTTGAGAGAGTAGATAATAGACAAGGAAGGAGGAGTTCATAGTCTGGTATTGTCAAAATTGATGTTGAGTCCTTAAAACTGAAAGGTACCTTGGTGGAAGATGAGGTATTGCTCCTCCAGCTTCTATTCAGCTCTGCTGAAGCACCGCAGCAGGCCTGAGACATAACTTGTCTGAATTTCTCCAGCAATTTGTTTCACACCTCCAGCATCTGCAGTTCATCGTTTTATTTAAACTGTTTGATGATGATTGATCCTTTATATTGAATCCAATTCAGGGGAATGCCGACTTTCGAAACATATTTCCAGTCTCTGAAAAGTAGACATCATGGCCTGGATCTCTTGTGGTGCAGCAATTGTTGTCAGATTGCCACTCTGCTCAAACATTTCTATGCCTTGTGCTGTTCAACGTTTCATGCCAAGTCTGAGCACAGCATTCCCCCCAAGTACTTCATCACAGTGCTGTAACTTGAGTATATCTGAATGAGTAGCAAAGCATTTTGTATTTCACCTGGATTGAAGGCTAACCTGATTCCAAGGAACAATGTTGCTGAATTAAGGTTACGATCCTTGCTGGAGTGAGTGGATATAATCTGGTATACGTCCATCTGTAACATCTGTCATTTTGAAAAGAGACTTGAAAAGGCATATTTGAAGACTTTAAAGAAGGCAAATATATTTGAATTTTTTCCTCTTCAACATCGAAAGAAAGAATGCTGTCTTGCCTCCTTTCTTCAGAATAACCACTCTTTATACCTTGCGCAAGAATTAATAATGCATTGATTCACCAGGTCTGTATCCCGGAGGAGTTCTCGCAGACGTTATTCAAGGTCTCGATCGCGCTCTCGTTCGCGCCGTAGAAGATCCAGAAGCAGGTCTTACAGCCCTGATTATAGGCGCCGCCGTAGTCATAGCCGATCTCCAATGTCAAATCGGAGGCGTCATATTGGCAATCGGGTATGAATTAATTCTGTAACTTTTTTTCCTGTTCCCTTTAGTATGATCAATTTTCCCTTTAAGTGACATGTGTGCACAGCCACTCCAATGCCAATTATAACTGTAGTTTCTGTTCCAGAAGTCACTACCATACACAGACCTCAGGCCCGCATGTAAAGAAAGTTAGAAGGAATGCTGCATAGGATGTAGTTGAGGTTTCATGTCCCACATGAGTTTATTCTTATCAGTTAATAAGGCCATTAGACATAGGAGCAGAAATTAGGCCATTCGGCCCATCGAGCCTACTCCGCCATTCAGTCATGGCTGATAAGTTTCTCAACTCCTTTCTCCCCATAACCCTTGATCCCCTTGACAATCAAGAACCTATCTATCTCAGACTTAAATGTAGTCACCGACCTGGCCTCCACAGCCTTCTGTGGCAGTGAATTCCATAGATTCACCACTCTCTGGCTGAAGAAGTTTCTCCTTATCTCCGTTCTAATAGGTCTTCCCTTTACTATAAGGCTGTGCCCTCGGATCATAGTCTCCTACCAATGGAAGCATCTTCCCAACGTCCACTCTGTATACACTTCAGTATTCTGTAAGTTTCAATTAGATCCCCCCCTCATCCTTCTAAACTCCAATGAGTATAGTCCCAGAGACCTCAAACATTCCTCATATGTTAAGTTTTCCATTCCTGGGACCATTCTCATGAACCTCCTCTGAGCCCGCTCCACGGCCAGTACCTCCTTCCTGAGATATGCGGCCCAAAACTGCACGTTACACCCCAAATGTGGCCTGACCAGAGCCTTTTAAAGCCTCAGTAGTACATCCCTGCTTTTATATTCAAGTCCTCTCAAAATAAATGCCAGCATTGCATTTACCTTCCTGACTACTGACTCAACCTGCAAGTTTACCTTGAGAGAATCCTGGACTAGAACTCCCAAGTCTCTTTGTACTTCAGACTTCTGAATTTTCTCCCCATTTGGAAAATAGTCAATTATTTTATTCTACTTACCAAAGTGCATGACCTCACACTTTCCCACATTGTATTCCACCTGCCACTTCTTTGCCCACTCTCCTAATCTGTCCAAATCCTTCTGCAGTCTCACCACCACCTCAATACTACCTGTCCCTCCACCTATTTTTGTATCATCTGCAAACTTAGCCAGAATGCCCACAGTTCCTTCATCTAGATCATTAATGTCTAAAGTGAAAAGTTGTGGTGCCAACACTGACCCTTGCAGAACACCACTTGTCACCGGCTACCATCCTGAGAAAGACCCTTTTATCCCCACTCTCTGCTTTCTGCCAGACAACCGATCTTCATCCATGCTAGCACCTTGCCTCTAACACCAAGGGCCCTTGTCTTACTGAGCAGCCTCCTGTGCAGCACCTTGGTAGGTAACATCCATTGGCTCTCCTCTGTCTACCCTGCTTGTTACTACCTCAAAGGATTCTAGCACGTTTGTCAGGCATGACCTCTCCTTGATGAAACCATGCTGATTTTGCCCTAATTTACCATACACTTCCAAATATTCAGAAATCTCATCTTCACAATAGACTTAAAAATCTTACCCACAACCGAGGTTAGGCTCATCGGCCTGTAATTTTCTGTCTTTTGTCTTACTCCCTTTTTGAACAGGGGTGTCACGTTAATGATTTTTCCAGTCCTCTTGGACTCTCCCTGACTCTAGCAATTCCTGAAAGATCACCATTAACGCTTCCACTATGTCTTTAGCTATCTCCTTTAGAACTCTGGGGTGTAGTCCATCTGGTCCAGGTGATTTATCCACCTTTTAAGCCAATCAGTTTTACTAGCACCTTTTCCTTGGTGATGGCCACCATACTCCACTCTGCCCTCTGATTCTCTTGAATTTTTGGGAGATTACTCGTGTCTTCCACCGTGAAGGCTGACGCAAAGTAATTATTCAGTCCCTCAGCCATTTCCTTGTTCCCCACTACTATCTCTCCACTGTCACTTTCCAGTGGTCCAGTGTCCATTTTGCATCTCCTCTCCCTCCTCATTTCTTTTTTTTTTTTTGGTTGCCCTCTGTTGGTCTTTGTAAGCTTCCCAGTCCTCTGGTTTCCCACTACCCTTTGCCATCTAACAAGATTCGAGAGAAATCTCTTCACTCAGAGGGCAGTTGGAAAATGGAGCTTGCTGCCTCATGAACTGAGGCAGATGTTCATTTAAGAGAATGCTGCATAAGCAGCAGATAGTACAGTAATCTTGGAAGAACAGAAATAGGTGGTCAGGAGGTAGAGATGGGTGTTGACAGAGTGCATGAAGTGGATATTTTTGTATTATGTTGCTGATGGGGTAGCATGAGAAGTGGCAGCTCGAGGATAAATCCATGGAGGACCCCAGAGCCAATGATGGAGAGGGAAGAGAAACCATGGCAAGAGATAGGAGCTGCCTTTAGATAAGGAAGAAATCCAAGTGAGACAGCAGTGGAGTGGCTTTCGAGGTGGTGAGGTTAAACATCTGACAGATTAAAAAGAACGTGGGATAGTTTGCCTTTGAAGTAGTTAGACATCTGGTAGCATTTGATACTTTGTTCTGGATTATTTAGCTACAAAGTGGTGTGTCCCCTAGTAATTGACCCCTCCACCCTGGGGAAAAAGCCTCATACTTGCCACTGTATCCGTGTTGTTCACAATCTTTTGAACTTCAATTGGGTAGCCCCTCAACCTCCTGTGTTCCATTGAAAACAAACCCAGTCTATCCAACTTGTCTTCATAGCTAAAATTTGCTGGTAAATCTTGGTAAACCTTTTCTGTACCTTCTCCAAAGCATCCACATCCTTCTGGTAGTGGTGACCAGAACAGAATGCAATATTCCAAGTGTGCCTGCATAAAGTTCTCTCAAGCTGCAGCGTAACATGCCTATCCTTATACTCAGTGTCCCGCCAATGAAGGCAAGCATGCCATAGGCCTTATTTTACTTCCTTGTCTACCTGTGCTGCTGCATTCAGTGATCTGTGGATCTGCACACCCCAGATCTCTCTGCAAATCAAAAGTCCTCAGAATTCTGCCATTTACTGTATAATTTCCACCTACTTGACCTTCCAAAATGCATCACTTTTCATTTGTCCGGTTTAAACTCCATCTGCCATTTTTCTGCCCATGCCTCTAACTGATCTATATCCTGCTCTGTCCTTTGACAATCCTCCTCACCATCTACTATTCCACCAATCTTTTGTATCATCTGCAAACGTACTAATTAGACCATGTGAGTTTACTCCTACCAGTAAATCTAATGGGATTTGAGAGAGATCTGTTCACTCAGGGCATTTGGAATATGGCGCTCGCTGCCTCATGAGCTGTTTTCCTCCAAATCATTTATGCAGACCATGACCAGCAGAGGTCCTAGCACTGATCCCTGTGGAGCACCACAAGTCACAATCCTCCATTCTGAAAAGCATCCTTCCAATGCTCACCTCTATCTCCTATGATTAAGCCAGTTCTGTATCCATCTTCTTTCGAGATGAAAGAACAGCAGCAGGTGCTGGAATCCCAAGGTAGGTAAACAGGAGGCTGGAAGAACACAGCAGGTCAGGCAGCATCTGGAGGAAAGGAGCAGTCAACGTTTCGGGTATTACCCTTCTTCAGGACTGAATGCAGGAGGTAGGGGGAGCGACAGATAAAGTCTGTTCTCTTTCTGGGGGGGGGGGGGGGGGGGGGGGGGGGGGGGGGGGGGGGGGGGG
>JAHRHZ010000173.1:1808611-1890758 GCA_024137785.1 Ginglymostoma cirratum
CACACACACACACACACACACACACACACACACACACACACACACACACTCACTGCATACCCCCCCACATCTAGCCCTGAGGAAGGGTAATACCTGAAATGTTGACTACTCCTGTCTCCCAGATGCTGCCTGCCCTGCTGTGTTCTTCCAGCCTCCTGTTTGTCTACCCTGTATCCATCTTGTCAGCTCACCCTGATACCATGTGACCTTTTGTACCAGTCTTCCATGAGGGACCTTGTCAAAGGCTTCACTGAAGTCCATGTAGGCAACATCAACTGTTTTTCCCTCATCAATCATCTTCAACGCCACCTCAAAGAAGCAGTATCAAGTTAGTGAGGCACGACCTCCCCTGCACAAAACCATGCTGTCTATCGCTAATATGTCCATTTGCTTCTAAATGCATGTAGATGCTGTCCCTGAGAATCTTTTCCAATAATCTCCCTACCTCTGACATGAGGCTCACAGGCCTGTAATTTCCTGCATTATCCCCGCTACCTTTCTTAAACAATGGAGCAATACTACTTATTCTCCAGTCCTCTGGGACTTCATCTGTAGCCAAAGAGGGTGCAAAGATGTCTGTCACTGCTCTAGCAATTTGTTCTCTTGCCTCCCTCAATATTCTGGAATAGATCCCCATAGGACCCAGGGACTTGCCTACCTTAGTTTTTTTTAAGACACATGACACCTTTTCCTTTTTAATAGCTACTTGGCTTAGAAATTTGATACCCTGAGGTCACCCTCCACCAATTCCTTGTCTTTAGTGAATACCAACACAAAGTATTTGTTTAGGATCTTACTTACCTCTTCTGGCTCCACACTGATTCCCTCCTTTGTCCTTGAGGGGACCAACCCTTTCCCTGGCTACCCTCTTGCTTTTTGTCTATGGAGAAAAAGCCTTGGGATTCTCCTTTAATCCTGTTAACTTTTCTTGACCCCTTTTTTAGCCCTTCTAATTCCTTGTTTAAGTTCTTTCCTATATCAAGGGCTTCATTAGTTCCCATCCTCCTCGACCTTAGTCAAAAAGAAAAAGGAAGCATAACATCCCTGGTCATCCAAGGTTCACGTAACCTATCCTTCATTCTTGCAGGAACATACCACTCCTGAACTCTTACCAACTGCAGTTTGAAATACTCCATGTCCAATGTGAATTTCCCCCCTCACAGCCGCCTTCAATCAAAATTCTCCAGTTCCTGCCTGGTTTTGTTGTAGTTTGCCTTCCCCCAACTTAACACCTTTTACCCAAAGGCTACTATTATCCCTATCCATGAGTACCTTGAAACCCATGGTATTATGGTCACTACTCCTGAAACACTCCCCCACTGAAACTTCACTTACCTGGCCAGGCTCATTTCCCAAAACCAGGTCCAGTATTATCCCTTCCTTGGTTTACGTACTGTCAAGAAATCCTCCTGAATAGTCCTTACAAATTCTGCAGCATCTAAGCCCTTAACACGAAGTGAGCCCCAATCCATATCAAGGAAGTTAAAATCACCCACTACAACAATCCTTTTCTTTGTACATCTTTCCAAAATCTGTCTACATATTTTCTCCTTTATCTCCCACTTGTGATGTACCTCCAGCATTGATTTCATCTTTCCTATTCCTGAGTTCTACCCATATTGCCTCACTGCACAAGTCCTCTGTATCCTCCCTCAATACAGCTGTGAGATACTCCTTGACCAGTAATGCAACTCTTCCCCCCCACCCCCCCACCACACCACTTTCTGTCACAGCTGCAACATCTGGTTTTTTTCAACTTCATATAGACTTTCACTTCAGCTATGCCTATTCAAAAGGCCAAATTAATTGTAATTACTTTTGGGTGTCTTGTGGTTGCAAAAGTCTATGTATAATTAGCAGTCTTTTTAAATTTAATCTTTCCTTTATGAAACCTGAGAACACCCAACAATCTTTGTTTAAGATTTTTGACTTTTAAAGTTTGTTTCCATTGAGAACTGACTTGGCATTAAATTCAAATAGGCCCATAAAATAGAATTGAAAGGGTTATTGTACAAATATTAGTCACTTCAAATGAACACGTAGATAGTTCTTGGAGTAAAATTTTGTTAAGTTTCAGCTAAGCCCATTGAAGTATATTACACAGTATTTATTGGGCATTGCAGTTCAGCTTTAAAACCAGTTTCTATTGCTTAGCTGAATAGTTTTGTTGCAAAGAATTCTGCCTGTGGATAAACTGTGGTTTTTCTGAGGGATTTTTGCCTCTTGACTCAACCATTTGCGTTTTGAGTCCTTTTCCAGGACCTGAGCAGAATATCCTAGACTTGCACATCATTGTAGTACTGAGAGAGAATTGCACTTTGGGGTAGACATTAAACTGAGGTCCTCTCTGGCTGCCTCTGGTGAACCCATGGCACAATTTGGAAGAAGAGCAGTATGAAAGCACCCTTAAATTCAAAGATGTCAGCAAAGTGACCTCTGGGAAATCTTTGTATTTAAGGGTGCTTCATGTTGCCGTTTGATCAATATTCAGTCTTAACTGCTTCACATCAGCACTAAATCTAAAACTTAACGAGTCTAGAATGAAATGCCTCAAATGTGATGACTGACGGATAAATAGACGCAATATTATAATGTCTTTGCTTTTTGGAAGAGCTTTGCTGTACTAATTCAGTTTGTGCACTCTGTGTTTAGGCTAACCCTGATCCCAACACTTGTCTGGGAGTTTTTGGATTAAGTCTGTATACCACTGAGCGAGATCTGCGAGAGGTCTTTTCGAGGTATGGTCCACTTGCAGGGGTTAATGTCGTGTATGATCAACAGTCAAATCGCTCCAGAGGCTTTTCTTTTGTCTACTTTGAGAATGTCGACGATGCTAAAGAGGTAAGAGTATAAAGAAGTGCTGCTTAAACTGGTAGAAGCTTTCAGCAACACCATCCGGTTGTACTAAAACCTTGTTTGTAGGGCATTGACTGAGCATAATTAAATTTCTGTTCCATCAAATACCCAGTATCAAAGCTTCAATTTTTCAATTCGCTTAACATTAGACACATTTGGGTTTATGGAGTTTCATTTTAAATGCTTCTGAAATCCCTTTTGACAGGCTAAAGAGCGGGCCAATGGAATGGAATTGGATGGACGCAGGATTCGTGTTGATTTCTCAATTACTAAAAGAGCTCACACACCTACCCCTGGAATCTACATGGGAAGACCAACTTAGTAAGTTTTGATTTGGCATTTTTCCAAAAGAGATGATCTAAAAATCATTGTGCTTGCTGGGCATCATAAAGTAATTCTGGTAATAAAGCAATTTACACTTTTTTAAAAAATGCATGTTAACCATATCTGTAATCTAGCCTTCAAATAAATGGCATGTAATAAACATGGATAGGAAGAAAATCATTGAGTTCTGTGAAGTTTATGAATACTGTAGAAATGTGGTAATTTAACTTGTTACACATGGAGTGTGGATTTAATCTTCCTCCCTACAACTAAAAGTCTGACTTAGCGTTGTTTGAACAGCCAACTACACTTTGTCTTTCTCAACTTGTGGCAAAGTTGTATTGACATGAATAAGAGTAAGTTAATGTGTGGTTTCATGTTGTAAACCAATGTCCTACCCCTTTATTGTACAAGCGTTCCTCGAAGACCCCTGATTCAGTTGACATTGTCTCGTTAGAACATTAATGATATAATAGGGTACCCTTTTTAATGTTCTGATGTTCGCTATTATGTCACTTGCCAGTAGGCCACATCAAGGAGAATTTAAATGTTTTAATGAAATCAGTCTCCCTCATTATTGAACTTGACACTGGTTGAAAAGCTGTGTTTAAATAATTGCTATCAGTGAATGATTGTTTCTGTTGTGTTATCCTGTTTATGAAAATTAGAAGCAGGAATAGACCATTCCTCCAAGCCTGCCCCGCTGATCTCTCAGCCTAAACTCCCCTTTCCTGTCCATTTTCCCCATAACCCTTCAACCCACTACTAATTTAAAATCTGTCTCCTTTTAAATTTAATGTCCCAGCATCCACCACACTCTGCAGTAGTGATTTCCACAGATTCACGATATTTTGAGAAGTAATTTCTCCAACTGTTTTAAATCTGGTACTTTAAAGTTTGAGCAAAGATTTGTAGCTTGGGTTGTGGGTGAGGTTGTCGACTTGCTCACCAAGCTGGCTTGTTTTCGTTCAGATGTTTCATCACCACACTAGGTAATGTCAGCGAGGCCTCTGATGAAGCAATGTTGTTCTACTCTGCTTGGAATTTATACTGTCTGGTCCATTATGGTGAGTAGTGTCACTTCCGGTTTTGTCCTATGTGGGTTTGTGTATGGGGTCCAATTCTATATGTTTGTTGATTGCATTATGGGGTGAGAACCATATCTCTCGGAATTCCCTTGCGTGTCTGTGTTTGGTTTGGGCTACTATGGTTACCTGGTCCCAGTTAGTGATGGCCTTCATTATCGGAGTTTGTCTTTCCTTAAATGGGACACCTATGGGGTCATCCATTTCAGGACTCATTGCAGAGGCAGTCATGCAAAGGTTAGAACATACTACCCTCCTCTGCATTCAACCTGAACTGTGGATCTGGTAAGTGAACGACACATTTGTCATTATTAAATGCACCAAACTAGAAGAGATACCACCTCATCAACATATTTGTCAGGGTTAAATTCACAAGAGGAGAAGAATAAAACAACAATCAGCTTCTGTTTCTGGACGTCACAGTTGATTATATGACCTACAGGGAGTTCCAAACCTCAGTATACAGGAAAGCAACCCACACTGACCAAAACCTCAATTTCCGCAGCAACCACCCCAATGTCCACAAACGAAGCTGTATTCGGACACTATTTAAATGGCCCAGTACTCACTGCAATACACCAGAACAACGCAGGAACGAGGAGGAACACCTATACAAAATCTTCTCTGTGAATGGATATCCCCGCAACTTCATCTGCAGGTGTCTACTAAATAGACAACGAGGGGACATTGGCCACACTGCCGTACATCAAGAACACATCAGAACTGATGAGACTCCTAAGACCACTAGGAATCATGGTAGCACACAAGCCCACAGCCACTCTATGACAAACACTCTCAAGGATTAAAGACTCCATTCCCACAACATGCAGAACCAAAGTAGTTTACAAAATAACATGCAACGACTGCCACAAGTATTACATCAAACACACAGGAAGGAAACGAGCCATTAGAATATACAAATATCGGTTAGCAGCAAAACGACACAAACTTTCCTTAGTATCAGTACTCAGACAGTGAAGACCATCAGTTTAACTGGGACAACGTAACCATAGTAGCTCAAGCCAAACATAGGCACATACGGGAATTCCTAAAGGCATGGTTCTCCACCCATAATGCAATCAACAAACATCTAGAATTGGACTCCGTAACCCCATACAGAATAAAACTGGAAATGACAGTACTCACCATAACAGATTGGACAGTATAAATTCCAAGCAGAGTAGAACAACGTCACTTCATCGGAGGCAATACTGATGTTACCTAGCATGGTGACGAAATGTGTGAACAAAAACGAGCTAGCTTGGCGAGCAAGTCAACAACCTTAAATCTAGGATAACAAGGTGTAAAGGTGGATGAACACTGGCTGAGCAGAACTAGACCTTTCTGCCTTCAGAAATTTCCTCAAGAAGGGTCTCGGCCCGAAACGTCAGATTTTCTGCTCTTCTGATGCTGCTTGGCCTGCTGTGTTCATCCAGTTGTACACCTTGTTATCTCAGATTCCGCAGCATCTGCAGTTCCTACTATCTCTGAAACAACCTTAAATCTAGTACGTTTTATCCTAAAACTGTGACTTCTCATTCTAAGTGACCACCCCATAAAAAGAAAAGGAAACGGCCTCTCTGCATCTATTTTGTCAACCCCCTTTATCATCTTATGTACCTCTGTTAGATGTCTTCTCATTCTCCCAAACTCCAGAGAGTATGCACTTAAACTGCCCATATCTTTTCGTAAGACAACCTGTCGCCTCTGGAATCGATTTCGTGAATCTACACTGAAGTTTCTCTCCATATCGGTGATGAGTTGCCTTTCTGTCCTCTGACCAAAATGGGTAACATCGCACTTATCAATGTTAAATTCCTTTTGTCAAATTCACCTGACCCATCTGCATCCACTTGTAAATTTCTCATTTCTTCATTGTAATCTGCTGTTTCATCTATTGTAGTGTCCTCTGCAGATTTGGCTGTAATATTTTCTATTCTTGTATCCAAGTCATTAATTTCGATTGTAATTAAGTGGGCCCAAGAACCAAACCCTGTAGCACCCCACTAGTTAGTACTTGCCGATCAGAGGAAAAGATCCATACCTCCCAACTCTGCATTTTTTTAACCAATCCTGTATCCGAGCCAGTAAACTACCCCAAACCCAATGTGGTCTTACCTTGTTTATTAACATTGTGTGGTGCCTTATCAAATGCCTTCCAGAATTTCAGATATACTACATTTGTGGGATTTCCATGCTGGTTACAATTTTGAAGGACTGCAGCAAATTAGTCAAACACTGTTTACCCTTCATACCCTTCATACTAACTCTAATGGATTTTGTTTCGACTTTCCAAATGTCCTGTTATTACTACTTTAAGTGAATGGATTTTCCAACCGCATTTGAAACTATCTGGTCTATAGTTGCGATATTTAATTGTGATTCTACTATACTAATTTGTAAGTAAGGGAAGGAAACTTTCATTAAAATGGGCAAGAGAATCCAATATGGATAAACATGCAGCAAGTCAACAATAAATTCACCTAAACTACCTTTTATAGCTTCTTTCTTTTTAGCATACTTTCAGTTGTTCTTGAATAAATATTGTCATTCCTTCCCCCTCCCCCCATTTTGCTCACTGCAGCAATGATTCTTTTCTCATCTAATTTTATCCAAAAAAGGCTGTATCTGCATTCTATTTGCAACCATTTATTTAATGATTCTAACTTATTTCAATTTGTTCAATGCTGAAACTTCCTTGAATCAATTCATATTTCAAAATTAATTTCACATCAAAGATATTCCACTCAGGAATGTTCTATAGTTGCACAGGATTGCTAGTTTAACTTTTATGTCCTGACAAATATCTAGGGAAACGTAATGCCGTTTTAAAGTTAGCTTCTATGAAAAGTCTAATTCACTTCATGTTTTGGTTCAAGTCACATTTTTCAGGAATATAACTATGACATTAAGTGAAGAATTTCTCTGCCTTCGGTTTATAAAGTTAGCGAAAGAACAGTCTATTTAACCTCTTTCTATTTTACTTTGCAGTAGTTCACGCCGCAGAGACAGTTATGACCGATATGACAGATACGATGATCGAGAGTATTACAGTAGGTCCTACAGGTATGCAGACAGACCTAAAACAACTTGTTTTTTGGGCATGTAATTTCAAGTGGTACAACTTAAATGACGCCAAATTCAATTACACCTCTTACAAAATTTAATTTTTAGAAATTTGTGAAGTTTTAAGGTGGTATAAGTGCACTAGTTGCGTGTTTTTACTGTTAAAATTATTAATCTAAGCAAGATGAAAGTGGACGTGAAGTGATTAGTAGAAAGTATATTGTGTACAGCTTTATTTTTCTGGAAGTATCCAGCAGATAACTTTTAAAGTGAGAATTCCCTATTTGAGTTGTTTCTCCCAGGTAGTTTTGCGAATGAGGAACCCCAGTTGTCTGGCTGGCTGGCTGGCTGGCTGGCTGTCTGTCTGTTCGTCCGTCCGTCCACTCGTAAGCACACGACGCAGGAGCAACTGTAGGTAATTGTGGCCCTTCTAGCCACTCTGAGATTCAGTAAGTGTCTTCAGAGATGCAGAACCGCAATGATCGGTAACACTCCTGCAAGTCCCATCAACTTGCTTACTTTGGCTTGTTATTGAGATTCAGGGCCCTGGCAGCATGGTTGCTCAGTGGTTGGCACTGCTGCCTCACAGCACCAGGGACCCGGGTTCGATTCCACTCTCGGGTGACTGTGTGGAGTTTGCACGTTCTCCCCATGTCTGTGTGGGTTTTGTCTGGTTTCTTCCCACAGTCCACAGATGTGCAGGCTAGGTGGATTGGCCATGCTAAATTGTCTCTAGTGTTCAGGGATATGTAGATTAGGGGGATGGGATGCTGTGAGGGTAGTCGGTGTATACCTGTTGGGCCGAAGGACCTGTTGCCACACTAAGGATTCTGTGTGTTGGTAGTAGACTGAAATGGCCTTTGTCAGTTCAGGTTTGATCACAGTTGTCTATTTGCATCCAACACTGAGAGACAATTAATTTAAGACCGTAAGAAATAGGAACAGGAGTCGGCCATTTGAACCCTTGAGCCTGGATCACTGTTCAGTAGGATGATGGTTGATCCAACATTACTGACGTCAACTTTCCTTTGTTTTCCCCATAGCTGTAACTTCCTTGAAATCAGGATCAAAATTCCTTTAACCTACCTGATTACCTGCAGCACCTGTGTGCGTGCTTTGAGTTCTGTGCACTAATACCCAAAATCCTTTTGTGCCACAACTTTGTGGTTTTCCCCATATAAATAGTATTCTACTCACTTGCTGTACCTTCCAAAATGATGAACTTCATGTTTTTCCATATCATAACTTCATTTGCCAATGGTTTGTCCACTTAACCTAACAGAATCTCTGTCATAATTTCCATATAATATTTCAGGCTGTGGGCCAAGAACTGGGTTTAGTATAAATAGGTTGCAAATTTGATGGCCTCTTCTGTACTATATGACTGTACGTTTCTCTTGCATTGGGTCAACAAAAGCATCCCAATGTTCCCAGTAGATGCAGCAGTTACTATAAGTGGTTGGGAGTTAATGAAAAACCACTAAGTGGCCCCAAATACAACAAAAATAGTTACTATCTTTCGTAGATGAAAGAAGATGGAAATCCCTTTGGACACCATAAACATCAGCTGTTCTGTTATTGAGAATGGTCACATTTTCAAGTCCAGATACCAACAGGTTAGGCTATATTCTCAAAGATGCAAGTTTCCTTGTGCTCTCTTTTTATTGAGTGCTCCCTTGTCTTGTTCCTACTTCACCTCACGGTTATCAGGATCAAGTTCTATCTGATTAACCTAAGACCACCACCTTCACTATTAACTACCCAGATAATCTTCTTCATCTGCAATCTTACTTATCATACCCCCACATTTCCACCTATATTATACACACCTATATCTCAAACCATAAGGAACCCAGCGCTGATTCCTGTGGTGCGCCACTGGATACTGGCCTCCATTGTCTCAAACCGCCTTCTACTTCCAATAAACCAGTTTGAGACCTGACTTGCCAAGTTACCCTGGATCCAATGTTTTTTACCTTCTTTATCAGTCTCACTTGTTGGAGACCTTGTCAAAGGCTTTGCTGAAATCCATGTAAACCTGCATTGAGTACACTACCCTTATCTGATTATCTTCTCTCAATAACTTAATGAGATGCAGCCTGTTCTGAGAATTTTTGTTTTGTACATGTTAACATGATCAATGGCGATCATAGCAGAAAGTAATTTTAACTCGAGCAGTTTAAGTGGAGGGATGTAGTAATGTCACTTTGTGCAGAGTAGCCTTTCAATATGTTAAGCTAAATCTTTCTGTTTGATTAACCCTACTCTGCAAAAATAATTGCATAATATTAATGCAGTGGCCAGCGGGTATTCCGGCTAAAAGTTGATAACTTTTTTTGTGCTATCTGTTGTAATAGGGGCAAGCCTAATCCGTTCTTGTTAACTTAGTTGATGTTTGCTTGGCCAACAAAATATTTCCTCAGTATAATAAATAAAACCAAGCAAAGAGCTTATTTTATATTTGGCAAGACTGTCAGAGTATCGGTTGGTGGAAGCTCTGGAAGAAAAGAGGTTATGCAGTCCACCCCAATTATAATAACAATTTCAGGTCCTTGTACAGTGTGTAGCATTGTTTGCAGGATATTTTTAATTGCAGTGATTCATTTGTGTTATCTAATGGGTTATTTATTATCTTGTAGCTAGCATTTAATGCACTTAGACATCTGAATTGTGCCTTTCTCCAACTTCTGTTTAGGCACTGATCGTGAATGTGCTCACAGTTGGTTTTATGGCTGATAGCATTAAATACAAGGAAGCTTCTGAAAATAATATTCCCTTTTAAGTTGATTTTGTTTTAATTCTAAATGCTAACCCAGGTGAGGTGTACCATGCATTAATATTCCTGTTATTGGTTGACTGCTTCCCATCTATATAGACAAATTGGTTTGCTATATACTACTAGTTTCATAGATATTTAAGGCATGTTTGTTTATTTATGTTTATACAGTTTATGGCAGGGACAATTAAACTGCTTACTGCATAATTTGGATGACACTTAAATCTACTGTGCTTGTATGTAATCCTCCATTGTATTTGTGATAATGTGTGCTTTATGACATTTGACTCAGTTGGAATGCCTTAGCCCATGAGCCATCCTTGAGTAAAGTGCAAATTGAACTAATTTTGGTCTTATTGCAGTAATGCCCTTTTCCCAACCAACCACCATATTTCATCACCATCCATTTTGGGTCTAGTTCACTTGCCCTCTCTGGTAGTGTATCTAATCAGATTTTTTAAAATGTTTCAGAAGGCGTTCTCCATCTCCATATTATAGCCGGGGTGGCTATCGTTCTCGCTCAAGGTCACGTTCGTACTCTCCACGTAAGTACAATGTTTACTAATCAGTTGTTCTTGTTATGAAAGATTTTCATATAATGATATGGCCACATAAAGGATGCACGGAGTTTTCAATTTAGAATGGAAAAGAGGAAAAAGATATTTGGTGGGAGTCTGGTCAAGGGCCCTTGATTAGAAACAAAAAAACTGCAGAAGCTGGAATCCAAGGTAGACAAACAGGAGGCTGAAAAGACACAGCAAGCCAGGCAGCATCTGGAGGAGGAGAAATCAGTGTTTGGGTATTAACCTTCAGGACTGGATGTCGGGGTCGGGGGAGCTGCAGATAAGAGGGAGGGTAGCAGAATGGTGGATAGGTGGATAAAGGTGGTAGGTACGACCAGCCAAGTTGTACCTACTACCTTTATCCACCTATCACCACCGTTCCGCTACCTGCCCCCATCTGCAATTCCCTCTACACCCACATCCAGTCCTGAAGAAGAGTAATACCTGAAACATTGACTTCTCCAAATGTTGCCTGGCTTGCTGTGTCTTTTTAGCCTCCTGTTTTGTCGACCTTGGTCAAGGTTCCTTCTTTGCTTCTCCTTTTGGGTTCGAATGGCCTGGCATCAGATCGTGCCTTGAGAAGGGGGCATAAACAAATATAACCAGTTTACTTTGTTTTGACTTTTTTTCTCTGTCAAGTATCAGCATATTTATGGTTAACGGTTGAATTAGATGAAGCTAAATTTTCTGTGCACCATCAGGTGTCCATCTGCATGTGTTTCAGTCTTAGTGTTTTTTTGTATAAAAAGAAGTAAATTTACTGAAACCATTCGTCCACTTTAATTTTACAGCACACATGAAATTGTGTAAAACAGTTGTTATAATTTCACTGATCTCCAAATAAGTTCAAGAATGGATAAAAATTCGTAAAAGTTTCATTTGACAATGATTGGATGCAGCTGGCATGTGGGTCACTCGAGGAAATCCACTGTGACCCTTGGCGCCTCAGTTTTGATTTGCCTGTAGGTCTGTTTGTCTTTGAGTTTTTAGGGCCCAGATATTTGATGGCAGTATTGTCACCAAGCCTAAGTAGAAGTCTGCATAGCAGCTCAAGATTATGGGAATTGTTAGGCTAGTAGCTTCATGTGTGACCTCTTAGGTTCCAAATGAACTTGATTGCTGAAGAAGCTTGGGTCTTCCTGTTGTACTGATCTCAGAATTTTAAGGTTGAGTAACAACTTCTTGTCTTTTTCAGGTCGCTACTGAAGATCCAACACATCAAAATTGCAATCTTAAGGCCAGCTGACCTATTTGCTGAAGATTTCTTTTATATAAAACAAATTTTTTTAGTCATGTTTGTGTAAAGAATTTTTTCTTTCAAAAGTGTTTAGTGAAAAGCTTAATATGTTCCGGTTGTATTGGGTGGTTATCAATAAAGTGACCATATTTACATCCTTGGGTTAAGCCAATGTAAATTTTATTTTCCCAGTCTTGAGCAGCTTTGACTGTAGATAGGAAAAAGGTGAATGACCATGTAGCTGCTATTGTTTCATTTAATAAGATGTATATCCTTTGAAGTTTGGTGATGGGAGCTCATATTGGACTTGTGTAGGACTTAACGTGTGCAGGTTCCATATCTGTGCTCATAGTATTATTGATTTCCTATATTCTCAATTCAGTCCCATGAATTCAGTGAAGGGCTTTCATTTTTCCTACAGTATGGAGTAAATTAAAATCCTAAACTTGTAGCTGTTAATATGGTACTTTAAAGAATTACACACTTATTATTGAATAAAATGATGTGTAGAAAATAGTACTATATTTCTGACTGGAGGAATTTTAACAAATTCCACATGGAAAAGGATATTCCAATTTCAGTCACAAAAATATTGGAGAAATGCAGTGCTTAAGCCTGGCCTTAAACTCTCACAACTAATTGTGATTAGCTGAATTTGGTTAACTACTGATGTTTTTTAGTTCCTTTCTAGATTAAGTTATTTGATCTTCATGGGACTATTTTTGTATTCTATCAGTAATATTCCTTTGTGTCCATAGATCTTCTGGGTTAATGTTGTGAAGAGGCTGTTCTGTTAAATGAAGATTTTGTACCAGTGCGAAACCTGTGGCACTGTGTAGAAGTGTGCGTGAAGTGCTTTTAAATATCTGATGCAAAATGAACATTAAATTTCAGCAAAAAACTCACTCTCTTTGTTTCATCTTTCTCTTTAATTTACTCTGTCTTAATCTTATTAGTTCAACTTTCCCTTTACAAGCCTTATTTTTAACCTTGAATATAAAGCAGTATGGCAGTTGGGACAACTGTAATCAAATGCAAAAGTGGTCTTAAATTGTCGGTATTGGTTAAATCTTCTGGTTAGATTTTTTTACTGCTAGGTATGAAAGTTTCAAATGTGCAGAGTTTGTGCAACTGTGAATATCAGATTCGACTTGCCTAATTAAGATTTTGCTTTTGTCAACTCCTCAGGCAGTGAGTAATTGAGAACTTGAACTAGGTTGTCCTTTCCTTTAACATCTGCAGCCAGCAACTGAGTGGGATGCTAGATAGGTGCAAACTCACACTCTGCTATTGTCTTAGTGTTTCTTGTATGCTTTGTTGCCTCCTGATTGAATTTGTTGTAGGTGAGAGCTGACCCTTCTACAGAGGCAATTGGTTCCAAAAGAAAAGCATCTTTAAAATACTTTGTGGTATGGTTATTCCATATAATTATGTTTCTGCCAAATTCATGTAAAGTATTGTCTAGTTTTCTTTCCTGTAACTTATGGAGTTTATGGGTGGTATGACTGTCTGTCTCTGCAGTGCAATCAGAATGTGTATCACAGCTGTACTGGGAGGAATTACTGGTTGTTGTTTTACTGTTTGACATAGTCACAAGGCAACACTTCAAACATTTTTATTAAAGTATTTCAAACCCAGTTCTCGAACATGCATTTTTATTCTCTCCACAAAAGCACCAGAATGTTATGCATTGTTTTTTCTTCAGTTGAGCTTGACTGAACAATTTCCTGCTCCCTGAGCTGCCATCAAATACGGTCCTCTCTGCAATCATTGGTTTTGGAGTTCTGTTGTCTTTGTGTTGCAAAAATATTTGGGAGGAGTTGCAAAGAGTGCTGAAATAATCTGAATTCAGCCTAATGAACGTAATTTGAGTAAATTCTGGTTAATTCTGTATTTGAACTACTGCTTCCATGGGATAGAATTCCAGATAATAAAAATAATGTACTGTCAAACAGTCATGCAGCACCTGAAGAGAGGAGAACATTTAAGTCACTGACCCTCCATCTGTTGTGAAATGTAAAGAATGTAATAGATTTTGAGTTCATGAATGGGGTAGAAGCAGGAAAGAAGTTGTCTGATAGGGTGGGGCAGTATGTTTGGGGGGGCAGAGCTTAAATGACAAATGCTTCTGGTAATCGGCAAAGTAAAGAAACAAAAGATGTGTGCAGATTAGATGTGAATGGATGGATAGCAGCCATCTAAATCTAAAGTAAATGATTAACATAAGAAATGAGAGAAACCAAACCAACAAGTGGAGGCTGTTTTTGACAAAAGCGTTTTGAAACTCATGTTTGAGTCCAGGAGTCTGTAGTGATGAGTGGAAAGATGAGGAGCTTTTCCTCAAACTTGTGTCGAGCTCCATCAGAATGCAGTAGCAAGCCAACAACATATCCATAATAACATCACGTGAATAGTTTAGACCACTATTTGTTTTGCTGCAAAGTATGACGGAATTGATCCAGGAAGAAAATCTAGGAATGGAGACTTACTACCTAGAAAAGGTAATGTGGGATTTCATTGAAGCCTGTAATTGGCTACTGGGAAGAGGTCGATGTAGGATTGGTCACATTCAAAGGGCTATGAATTGTAAGTGGAGAATTAGAAAGAAAACTTAGATTTTCTGAGGGGAAGTTGAGGTACCAAACAGATGGAACTTGGGAGAATCTAATGATTTGACTCTGCCCATTCTTTGTGTCAAATTGAAATCAGCCACGGAGGGCATGGAAATTGAGGATAAGAAGCAGCTTCTGCTTGGTGGCAGAGTCAATAATGGGCATAATTTTAAAGTGAAGGGCAAGAGGTTTATAGGGGATTTAAGGAAATTTTCTTTTGCCCAGAGGATGGTGGGAATCTGAAATGCATTGCTTGAGTGGTAGTTGAGTTGGGAAACGTTTTAGAAAGTTTTCAGATGAGCACTTGAAGTGTCAACACTCAAAGCAGTGGGCCATGAATTGGGAAGTGGGATTGGTGAAGATAGGTCTACAGAGACTTGATGGGCTCAAGGACCTTTGCTATATGGCAGGTTGTGAAGGATTTTTGTGGATAGGTTTTTTTTCTTAAAAGCTATTTTACTAATCAACCTGTTCAGAGATGTCATTACACACCCAAGACTCTGTCCCAGGCTGAGGACACTACCACATCTATTATGTAAGCAGGCTAATGTTTATTGGATTACAAGTTTAATGGGAGATGGCATGATTGTTACATAAGCAAACAAATTGATCTATGAACGAGAGTAATGAATATCACTTTATCTAATTGGAATGCCTCTTGTGCACTCCAGCCTCCATTTGAGATGGAAAAGCTGTGATTTATGCTTTGACTTCTCAGACTGAAAATGCCTTTGTCTATTGAACCTACCAATAATATGTATTGATTAGTGCCGTTGTCAGATTTTTAAACTCTGACCAGTACGGATCACATATTTCATGCAAATTCCCATGTAAGTCTTTGTCGTATTTACTTGAAATCACAGGTTGCACTTGCAGTCTACAGTGTGATACAAGTCGCTGAAGTCACGAAGTAACCTTACAAGTCAATACATTCATCTAGTAAGATAGGAGTTGGTTAATGGAACGTCCCAATGAAGTCATAGAATCCACACAGTGTGGAAACAGGCCCCTTGGCCCAGCAAGTCAACACCAACCCTTCGAAGAGCGTCCCACCTTCCCCATCCTTTTCCCTGTAACCCTCCATTTCCCATGGCTAACACATCTAATCTACAGATCCCTGAACACTATGGGCAATTTAGCATAGCCAATCCACCTAGCCTGCACATCTTGAGTGTAGGAGGAAACTGGAGCACCCCGAGGAAACCCATGCAAATGGGCAGAATGTGCAATTTCTACACAGTCACCTGAGGGTGGAATTGGACCCAGGTCCCTGGTGCTGAGAGGCAGCAGTGCTAACCACTGAGCCACCATGCCATGTTAGTTTTCTTTTATAAGACAATTAATTGGAAGCATTTGACAGCACAAGAGGGTGTGGTGGTGAGGTGCTTGGAGCCCTTTCTTGGATAAGTTGAGAGAATGGGAATAGGAGCATCTGGGAGCCTAATCTACTGTTCAATCCAAAAATTGTGATCTGCCAACAACAGCTGGTACTTTGCAGAATTAATTTATCAGCAATTTTTCACTTTAGCTTCATATACTTAAAGAAAGATCCATGACTGTCAAGAATTTCTAAGAATCAAAACCCCCGAACCCTCTAAAGCCATTTCTGCCAAGTCCTGAATGATCAATTTCTTATGCTGTTGTAGGATCCCTAGCCAGCATAAGCACTATCACTGCCTATGCTGTCACAAATCTTGAGAATCTTGTATTTTTGAGGACTGTAGGCCCGGTTTTCTCTTCATGGGACAAAGCTGCCTGCTGCGTTCATCCAGCTCTATGCCTTGTTATCTCAGATTCTCCAGCATCTGCAGTTCCTACTATCTCTGCAGTACGTCCTGTGTGATCATATCATTCCTTATTGTGATAAGGTTGGCAGTACTCTAAATATCATCTCACTGCAGCCCTGAGCTTTGTTGCAAGACATTGTATTAAAGCAAAATTTTGTGAATATTTAAGATCTGAAAGAAAAACAAAATAATGGATTAAAGCAGCAGAGCTAACATTGAGTCTATTATGACTCCTAATTTTTTATTCCTTAATCTTGCACTCCCATACTCCTTGCAGTAAAGGCCATTTGCTCTATTTACATAATAACCTTGGTTTCCTTATACAAACCCAAGCTTCTCTGAACAAAAAAAATTTTTAGAAGTTTCACACCTTTCAGGCTGTGAGGGGTAGGAAATAGTTTTGCACTGAAACGCGATCTAGCATCATTGTTTCTGCACGTTGTAATCCCAGGTAGCCCTTCATTTTCTGTTACAAGCTGGAAACACCTGCTATGGTTACCAAGCCATAGCTGTGATAAGTTTTCAGTTGAAATGCAATTGTCTGTTTTCTTATGATTTTTGCTGTAACTTGTCTCTTATGCTCTTACTGGGATTTTTTTTTATTGAGCTTTATTTCATTCATTCATCATAAATCTTAAGGGAGTGATCAGCTGCATGTCATTGTGCCACTTCTAACTCCAGAGGTTGGAAAGGAGACTTTTCATTAATCTGCCACCTGCTGGCAGAATATAGTAATTGACTTCTCGATCAAATCTGGAGATGACTGCAGGAGTAATTTCATTGCTTGAAATTATTGAAAGTATTATTGAAAGCTTATGCCATTTTAAATTAATACATGTTTATATCTAGATTAAAAGGATATTGCTCCACAGTGTAAATAACATACCAGATCGAGTCAAACAGTGTACCTTTTGAAAGTTCATGGAATATGAATGTCAGTAACTAGGATAAGTGGCCCTTGGATGAAAGTGCTAAATTAGGTCAAGGCTAATTACAACAGTATTAGCAGGAACTGGAGAAATCAGATTGGGGTAAATCCACATTCGACAGGTGAGAACCTATTAAAGTCTAGTTCATGAGTTACGGGATCAGAGCTCGGAAGGAGTTTATTCCTATAAGGATGAAAGATAGGGATGGAAAAGTTTGGAACACTGGATGACAAGATATTGAAAGTTTAGTCAAAAAGAAAAGGAAGCATATGTAAGGTTTAGGAAACTATGCTGCTTTGTTTATATTCCCCAAGGGCTTATCAAAGAACAAGGAATTAGGAGGGTTGAAAAGAATTCTGAGAAATCGAAGATGGAGAATGGAAAAGAATTGTGGCCGTAAGAGCTGCTCCTTTTTTTTTTTGAGGTCATTTTGAGTGTTGGAGCTGATTTCCTCATTGTAGGAGCAATAATTACTGGTTTATGAGCTGTTGTATTGTTTTGGAAATTTGGGGAAGAAGAATTCAAACAATGGCAGTTTTTAAAACCAAGGACAACATCAGACAAAGGCAGTGACAGTGACCACATGAAGTGATTCAAATGAAGAAAGAAACCTACAGCGCTGTGTGACCAAGCACTGAATCTGTACAGCTACTGCATCTGTTGTTTGATTTCAAGTATCTCTGGGCATCAGAGTTCGTCTAAGAAAAATTAACAAACACTGAAATTCACAGCTGACCTTGGAGAAACCTATGTGGCAGAACTCAGCAGGGGAGCAGCTAAGTGGCTTTTTTTTAAAAAAAATGTGTAGCCTTACTGTTACGTTTTATTGAGATCTGTCTCTTGATTAAACTTTAAAAATATTAAACATAGGTACTGAGCTATTCTGGAGCACTTTTAGAGCAGCAAGACTGCTATTTTCTGAGTCTGCAGATAGCTGTAGTGTAAAAATGGCCTTTAGTGAGTGATGTGCTCTTCCTGTTGGATGTGGGAGATTAGGGAGAGTCTCCATGTTGCTGATGATTATATCTGCAGGAAGTGTGTTTGGTTGAGAATCCTATCAGATCAAATAGATTGGTTGGAGTGGCAATTAGAGGCAATGAGGAATTTACAGAAGCTAGGGGGTGTGATGGATCACAGCTGTCGGAAGGGAGAAAAACCACAGATACAGTCAGGTAGATAGGTTACTGCCAGGAAAAGGAGGCAGGTAGTGCAGGTGTCTCCTGTGGCTATCCCCATCCCAAAAAGGTATGCTGTTTTGGAAAATGTAAGGGATGATGGACTCTTGGGGAATGTAGCACGGACAGCCAGCTTGATGGTACTAAGACTGGCTGTGATGAAACAACCGATATGTCAGATTCGATTGTGATAGAGGACTCACTAGTCAGGCACAGACAGATGTTTCTCTGGCTGACAGCGAGAAATCAGAATGGTGTGTTGCCCTACTGGTGCCAGGATCAAGATATCTCAGAGAACGTGCAGAATATTTTCCAAGGCGAGAGGGACCGGCAGGAGATTGTTGTACACATTGGAACTAATGGCATAGGAAGAGAAAAGGATGAGATTCCAAGGAAAGAATATAGGAAGTTAGTCAGAAATTTAAAAAGGTGGTCCTTGAGGGTGAAAATATCTGGATTACTCCCAGTGCTACAAGCTAGTGAGGGTAGGAATAGGAGGATGGAGCAGATTAATGCTTGGCTGAGGAGCTGGTGCAGGGGAGAAGGATTCACATTTTTGGAACATTGGAGTCTCTTCTGGGGTAGAAATGACTTGTATAAGAAGGACGGATTGCACCTGAATTGGAAAGGGACTGATATACTGGTGAGGAGTTTCGCTGGAGCTGCTTGGGAGGATTCAAACTAGCAATGGGGGAGGGGAAACCCAGGGAGCTAGTGAGGAAAGAGATCAGTCTGAGACTGGTGCAGTTGGGGAAGGAAACAAATCAAATAGTCAGCTCAGGCAGAAACAAAGCAGAGAACGGGGTAGGACTGAGAAATTAAACTGCTTTTATTTCAATGCAAGAGGCCTAACAGATAAGGCAGATGAACTCAGGGCATGGTTAGGAACATGGGACTGGGATTTCATAGCAATTACAGACACGTGGCTCGGGGATGGACAGGACTGACTGGCAGCTTAATGTTACAGGGGATAGATGTATAGGAAGGATAGAAAGGGACCAAAAGAGGAGGGGCAGTGGCGTTTTTGATTAGGGAAAGTGTTATGGCTGTACTGAGGGAGGATATTCCTGGGAATACATCCAGGGAAGTCACTTAGGTGGAACTGAGAAATAAGAAAGGGATGATCACCTTACTGGGATTGTACTATAAACCCCCAAAGGTCAGCAGGAATTGAGAAACAAATTTGTAAGGAATCTCAGTTATCGGAAAGAATAATAGAGTGGTTATGATAGGGGATTTTAACTTTCCAAACTTAGACTGGGACTGCCATAGTGTTAAAAGACAGGAATTTAAGTGTGTACAAGAAAATTATCTGATGTAGTGTGTGGATGTGTTTACTAGTCAAGGTGCATAACTTGACCTACTCTTGGGAAATAAGGCAGGCCAGGTGACTGAGGTGTCATTTTTGGGGGGAGCACTTTGGGGTCAGCAACCATAATTCTCTTAGTTTTAAAATAGTGATAGAAAAGGATAAACTGAATCTAAAAGTTAAAGTTCTTAATTGGAGGGAGGCTAATTTTGAAGGTATTAGGCAAGAACTTTAAAAAGTTGTTTGGAGACATAAGTTCGCAGGTAAAAGGATGGCTGGAAAATGGGAAGCCTTCAAAAATAGGATAACTAGAGTCTGGGGTCAACCTGAAATGTCAACTTTCCTGCTCCTCTGATGCTGCCTGGCCTGCTGTGTTCCTCCAGCTCCACACTGCGTTTTCTCTGACTCCAGCATTGGCAGTTCTTACTATCTCTAGGGACAGTATGTTCCTGTTAGGGTAAAGGGCAAGACTGATAGGTGTAGGAAATGTTGGATGACTGAAGAAGTTGAGGTTTTGGTCAAGCAAAAGAACAAATCATATATCAGGTATGGACAGCAGAGATTGAGTGAATCCTTACAAGAGTGTAAAGGTAGTAGGTGTACACTGAAGAGGGAAATCAGGAGGGCAAGAAGGGTACATGAGATAGCCTTGGCAAATAGGGTTAAGAAGAATCCAAAGGGGTTTTATAAAGACATTAGATACAAAATAGTAACTAGAGAGAGAATAGGGCCCCGTTATGATCAGCAGGACTGCCTATGTGTGGAACTGCAGGAGATGGGGGAAATGAATGAGTATTTTGTATCAATATTTACAGTATTCCCTGTGGAGAAGTATATGGAAGATATAGAACGTGGGGAAATAGATAACAACATCTTGAAAGATGTCCATTTACAGAGGAGGAGGTGCTGGATGTCTTAAAATGCATAAAGGTCGATAAATCCGTGGGAAGGATCGGGTGTACTGTAGAACTCTGTGGGAAGCGAGGGAAGTGATTGCTAGGCCCCTTGTTGAGATACTTGTATCATTGATAGCTACAGGTGAGGTGGCGGAAAACTGGAGATTGCTAATATGGTGCTACTATTTGAAGGTGGTAAGGAAAACCCAGGTGAGCCTGACATCGGTGGTAGGCAAGTTGTTGGAGGGGATCCCGAGGGTCAGGATATACATGTATTTGGAAAGGCGAGGACTGGTTACAGATCATCAATGTGGCTTTGTGTGTGGAAACTCATGTCTCACTAACTTGATTGAGTTTTTTGAAGAAGTAACAAAGAGGATTGATGAGGGCAGAGCGGTGGACATAATCTGTATGGATTTCGGTGAGGTGTTCAACAAGGTTCCTCATGGTAGACTGTTTAAAAAGGTTAGATCACATGGAATACAGGGAGAACTAGCCATTTGGATACAGAACAAGTTTTACAGAGGGTTGGTGGTGGAGGGTTGTTTTTCAGACTGAACTGGAGGCCTGTGGCCAGTGAAGTGCCACGAGGATTGGTGCTGGGTTCACTGCTTTTCATCATTTATGTAAATGATTTGGATGTGATCGTAGGAGGTATGGCTAGTAAGTTTGCAGATGACATTAAAATTGGAGGAGTAGTGGACAGCAAAGAAGGTTACCTTACAGTACAACAGGACCTTGATCAGATGTGCCAATGGGCTGAAAAGTGACAGATGGAGTTTAATTTAGATAAATGTAAGGTGCTGCATTTTGGAAAGGCAAATCAGGGCAGGACGTGTACATTTCATGGTAATGTCCTGCAGAGTGTTGTTGAACAAAGTGATCTTGGAGTGCAGATTCATAGGTACTTGAAAGTGGGGTCACAGGTGGATAGGATAATGAAGAAGGCCTTTATTGGACAGTGCATTGAGTGTAGGAGTTGGGAGGTCATGTTGTGGCTGTGCAGGACATTGGTTAGGCCACTTTTGGAATACTGTGTGCAATTCTGGCCACCCTTTTGAAGGAAGGATGTTGTGAAACTTGAAAAGGTTCAGAAAAGATTTGCAAGGATGTTTCAGGGTTGGAAGGTTTAAGCTATAGGGAGAAGCAGGGGCTATTTTCACTGGAGCATCAAAGGCTGTGGGGTGACCTTATAGAGGTTTATAAAATCGTGAGGGACATAAATAGACAAGGTCTTCTCCCTGGGTTGGGGGAGTCAAAAACTAGAGGGCATAGGTTTAAGGTGAGAGGGAAAAGATTTAAAAGGGATCTTTCACGCAGAGGGTAGTGCATGTATGGAATGAGCTGCCAGAGAAAGTGGTGAAGGCTGGTACAATTACAACACTTAAAAGGCACCTGGATGAATAAGAAGGGTTTAGAGGGATATGGACCAAATACTGGCAAAGGGGACTAGATTTATCTAGGATGTTTGGTTGACATGGATGAGTTGGAGCAAAGGGTTTGTTTTCATGCTGTACATCTCTATGACTAAGAGTGGCCATAAAATATTCTTGGCAAGTAGTATCAAGGAGAATCCCGAGTTGTTTTATATGTATGTTATGAGCAAGAGGGTACTGAGGGAACAAGTAAACCAGAAACTGGTAGGCCCACTCAAGGACAAATAAGGGAATTTATGCGTGGAGTCAGAGCAAGTGGGTGAGATTCTAAATGAGTACTGCATATCAATATTCACTGAGATGAATTACATGGATTAGGGTGGGATATGTTGATATTCTAGGAGTATGTCAATATTAAGGAGGAGGTGGTGGTGGGCGTTTTGAAAAACATTAAGGTTGACAAGTCCCAAGGCCTGATGGTATCTATCCCAGGATGCTTGAGGCAAGAGAAGATATTGCTGGGGCCTTGGCGGAGATCTTTGTACATTCTTTAGCTACAGGTGAGGTCCCAGGAGACTGGAGAATAGCCAATGTTGTTCCTTTATTTAAGAAGAGCAACAGATTATCCAGGAAATGATAGGGTAATGAACCTTACATTAGCGGTTGGGAAATTATTGGAGAAGATTCCTAGGGACAGGATATGCTCACATTTGGAAAAGAATGGTCTTATTAGGAATAGTTGACATGGCTTCACCATAGGGGAAGTCTTATCTCTCAAGTTTGATTGAGTTTTTTGATCGATTTGCTAAAGAATTTGACAAAGTCCCTTATGATAGGCTGTTCGAGAAGATTAAGTCACATAGAATCCTCGGTGGGTTAGTAAGTTGGATACAAAATTGACTATGTTGTGGAAAACAGAGGATAGATGTGGAGGGGGTGTTTTTCTGACTGGAAGTCTGTGACCAGTATGCAGTAAATTGCAGGAACTTTCGGAGCATTGACATTTATAGCAATCTTCGTGCGCAAGTCCATAGTTCCCTGAAAGTGGCAACACAAGTTGAACAGGTAGTAAAGAAGGTGTGTGGCATGCTTGCCTTCATTGGTCAGGATATTGAGTATAAAAATTGGCAAGTCATGTTGCAACTGTATAAGGCTTTAGTTTTGTCACATTTGGAGAATTGTGTGATGTTCTAGTCGCCACGCTATAGGAGGGATGTGGAGGCTCTGGACAGGGTGTAGAAGAGATATACCATGCTGCTGCCTGGATATGAACGTATTAGCTAGAAAGAGAGGTTGGTCAAACTGGATTGTTTTTGCTAGAACATCGTAAGCTGAGGGGTGACCTGATAGAAGTATATAAAATATGAGAGGCATGGATATAGTGGATAGTTGGAGTCTTTTTCCCAGGGTGGAAATGTTAAATACTGTGTGGTATAGGTTTAAAGTGAGAGCGGGAAGATTTAACGGAGATGTGCGAGGCAAGTTTTTTTTTAACAAAGATTGGTAGGTGCCTGCATCCTGCTGCCAGGTGAAGCAGTGGAAACAGGTACAATAGTGATGTTTAAGACACAATTAGACAGACACATGAACAAGTAGGGAGTGGAGGGATAGGGACAATGTGCAGGCAGATGGGATTAGTTTAGAATGCATCATGGTCAGTACAGACATGGTAGGCCGAAGGGCCTATTCCTGTGCTGTGATGGTTTGTGTTCTAGGGCACCATTTATTGTCTATCCCTAATTTCCCAGAGGGCAGTTAAGAGTTAGCTCCATTTCAGTGGGTCTGGAGTCACATGTAGGTCAGACTGAGTAAGGATGGCAGATTTCCTTCCCTGAAGGACAGCCGTGAACAAGCTGTGCTTTCTAAAAAAAAAATGATAATTTTTTAATAAGTTTTTATTTTCCTTTTGTTTCCTCACTCTCCCAGTAACTTAAAGAGGATAAAAGGCTTCCAAGCTGAAGACGGTACTCACCCCAGTAGGCCGCGATCCTACTTGGGCCAATGAGTTCATGACTGCAAATGTGGGCAAACTCGAAGTATCATCCACTCAACATCAAGTGATTTATATTGAACATCTAACAGTAATTAAGTATTGAATATATTACTAAATGTCATTAATCATCAAATATTAAATTTTTGTTTGGCAGGCACCCATCTGCAATCATGTGGAAAAGTTGCCCCTCAGGTCCCTTTTAGATCTTTTCCCACTCACCTTAAATGTATGCTGTCTAGATTTGGACTTCCCCAACCTGGGGAAAAGACCTTGGCTATTCACCTTCTCCATACCCCTCATGATTTTATAAATCTCTGTAAGGTCACCCTCAGCCTCCTCAGGCTGCTCCCCTCGTCAAGCTGATACACTAAAGCTACAAAACTGAAATGTGGAAAATTGCCGAGGCACATCCAATCAATTATCATCCAGTCAGTAAATAGCAAAATGATGGAAAGTATTGTGAAGTGTTATCAAGAGGCACTTTGAAATAACCAACTCACTGATGCACAGTTTGTGTTCTGCAAGGACAAATAAGTTGCTTATTTCAAAACAGCCTTGGTCCAAATATAGACAAAAGAACTGAATTCAGGTGGTTTTTTAGGTATGAAAGCCCTTGACATGAGGGTAACAGTTGACTGCATGTGGCATCAAGGAACTCAAGCAAAATTTAAGTAAGCCAAAATAAAATTTCATGAGAATTGGGGTTTCCACTGTTTGGAATCATTCCTGGCACAAAGGATGATAGTTGTTGAGGTCAATCATTTCAGTCCTAGGCCATTACTGTTGTAACATGCATTGATGTGGGTTCTTTGGGTCTCCAGCTCAGACCAGATTCTATGTCACCATTAAGCACTATTCGGCAATAATCTGTACATGATGAACAGAGGAGCTCCGAGCAGAACACTAACATGTGACTGCTGAAGTCACTGTGATATGAGGGCTTACTCAGGGGCTAATCTACATCTTGATTAAGCCTGCCTCTACAATTACTGAAGCAGTTCCTCGGGGGCAGTGTCATAAGCCCAACCATCTTCAACAACTTCATTAGTGGTTTTCATTAATACTATGAATCCTGCAATGAATAACTCCCCTCCTGACTCCCCAGAAGCCTGTACACCTTCCAGATGGCATGTGGCGGCACACTCACCATTTGCCTGGATGGTGAAGATCCGACAGCGATCAAGAAGCTTGAAGCCATCCAGGAAAACACAGCCTGCTTGATTGGTAACCACCAGCTTCAAATCAATGGGGGAGAATTCCAATTCAAGCCAAAGGCTGTCTTGTGGCATTGTGGTAATGTCCCTACCCCTGGACCAGGAGGCCCTGTTCAGTGTCCCACCTGTACCAGACGTGCGTAATAACATCTCTGGACAGGTTGATTTGGAAAAATCAGTTAAATTTTTTTTTAAAAGTCCAATTCAAATTAATTTAATGGCCCCAGTGCAGCCACCTGAGTGCAGGAAGTTATTGTATATGATGGTTAGTTGTTATACTCTTAAAAGATAACTGCATTTAAACAGAAGTCAAATCTGCACTCTTATGGGAGATTGTGATTTCAGTTAGCCACACCCGTAAAATGTTCATCCGCCCTAAGCACCTAATCACCATGCTGGATATTTTTCCTCAAACTGTTCACATACTTGTGACCCATCTGGCGTAGGTTGGACTTTAACCCAGGCCTCCTAGTCCAGAGATAGGGACACTGCCAGTGCACTACAAGAACCCTCCTGTTCCCCATATTTATGCAAGCAATTTAAACTCAATTACTTGTGCACTTACATATTCATTAACTGTTCCCTCATACCATTAAGTATTAGGTATTCCTTCAAGCCAGATTAAACAATAACAGCGGTGCCTGAAAGGGTTAGTGGATATCACTTGATAACCTCTGTCAATCAGGATATATGACGTGGAGGTGCCAGTGTTGGACTGGGGTGGACAAAGTCCAAAGTCACACAAGACAAGGTTGTAGTCTAACAGGTCTGTTTGAAACCACAAGCTTTCAGAGCGTAGCCCCTTTGTCACCTGACTTTATTCAGGCTCTCTCCCTGTGTTCAGCGTAGACTGTTATGTCCACCAGATTGTTTCAGGAGCAGTAAAATGAGCTGACTCTTAAGTTTAGCCTGCTTCATCACGAGACATCCTGTGTAACTAATTGCATTTCAGTAATATATAACTGTTTGTCAAGACTGAGCCTGCCTTCTGCTGAAGACCACATGGACATCCTTCCCCACTGACAATATCAGTCATTTAGACTAGCAGCAACCAAAAGGATTGGTGATTGCCGAATCTACCTGACGCTCCTCAGTCACTGGACGGTGAACAGTAGCAAAGATTTGCTATTATCATAGCAGGCTCACCTTGCACTCTTATTGGGACCTTCTATGTAAAATGAGCTATTACCAATGTGGTTTTTTTTGAGGAAAAACTGATGAGAGAGGTAGAACGAGAAGAGAATCTCAAGAGAGCAGACTCTGAGATGGTTGGAGCATGGTTAGCTTTAAAATAGATTGAAAGCTCAACTCATTCAAAGCTTACCGCACAAATCAAGATTACTTGGGCCAATAGGCCTGTACCAGTTCTGGAAAGAGCAGTCATGCTTAGTCTCCTACTCCTGTTCCTCCAAACATTTTTCTGCAACCCACTAAGTGCTGAACGAACCTCTTGATCTTCATTTTAAAATACGTTTCTAGGTTGAGCAGTCCAGATGTGAACTTAATCTTCCCTCTTGACGTTTTGCCACCAGCAAAGAACCCACAATTACAATCCTGGTGATTGTAGTACAGGCAGCAGGATGTGGTCACCTTAAGGAGAGATGTGAAGAGACTCACAAGGATTTTGCCACCTCCTGCTCCACCACTGTAGACCAAACAGGCCCTTCTGATCCTGGCCAGGACAGAGACAGGTGGCACTAAACCTACCCTGTGGATCTTACACCGTGATGAGCGAGGGCGAGGATTCATATTACAATAGCATGGCAAGGCAGGAAGTTAATGTTTCTCATTTTATTCCTGTTTCTATTTCCCTACCTTCTGGACCTTTCTTTGTCCCTATTGGTTTGCTATTTTCTTGATCCTTACCATCCGCCACGACAGTTTAAACCCCTGCTTCAGCAGTACTAGTTTGCTCATCAGGAATCTTGGTTGCAGCTTTGTTCCGGTGCCATAGACATAGGAACCAAAGTCGGCCATTCAGCCCATCGGGTCTGCACCGCCATTCAATGAGATCATGGCTGATCTGATAACCCTCACCTCAATATTCCTGCCTTTTCACCATACTCTTCAACCCCCTACTGGTTAAAAATCAGTCTATCTCAGTCTTGACTGTGCTGTAATTGCCCAGCCTCGACACTCCTCTGTGATGAAGAACTTCATAGATTCCGCAAGCTCTCGTAGAAGTAATTCCTCCTCATCTCTGTCTTGAATGTGCAACTCCTTATTCTGAGATTATGCCCTCTAGTACTAGACTCTCCCATTAGAGGAAACAACCTTTCTGCATCTACCCTGTATCAAGTCTAATAAGAATCTCACCTGATTCAATAGCATCACTGTAGTGATTGTAATGAGGTCAGCCAGTTGGACCTCATAGAATATGAGTCGCCTGATTGGGGGTGTTAACCTGATCCAATAAGGGACCCGAGGCTAACATATAAAAAGGGGAGTGTCAGAAACACTGACACTCCAGTAGCTGACTCTGAATGAGGCGGCACTAAAGTCAAGAGTTGTTCACGTGTAAATAAAAGGTGGCTTGGTGACGGATACCAGCCTCTGTGGAGTTGATTGCGTGGCGACAGGAGTAAAGCACAATTCTGAAGAAAACTACTTGCAACAGTCGTCTTTGAGTTGGGGTAAGCATTTCTTACATCATGTCTTTGTTTGAGAAGCTTGACTCGTTTGATCCCGCTGTCAAGGACTGGTTCCAGTATGTGCAAAGCATGCATTTTTTTTCGGCAAACAATGTTGTGGCAGTCAAAAAGCAACGAGCAATTCCCATGACAGCCTAAGGAGCTGCAGCTTTTTCAATTATGAGGAGCGTAACTTTCCCTGAGGTGCCAGATACTAATTCCTTTCAAGAATTGACAGAGTTAAGAAATATTACGACCTCCAGCCTCCTCTAATTATGAGACACTAATGTTTTTACTTGGCAGTTCAAGAACCCGGAGAAACAGTATTGGGATTTTTGACTAGGTTAAGACGACTAGCAGAAGCCCGTGACTTTGGTTTAGAACATAGAACATAGAACATTATAGCGCAGTACAGGCCCTTCGGCCCTTGATGTTGTGCTGACCTGTGAAACCAATCTGAAGCCCATCTAACCTACGCTATTCCATTATCATCCATATGTTTATCCAATGACAGTTTAAATGCCCTTAAAATTGGCAAGTCCACAATTGCTGCAGGCAGGGCATTCCATGCCCTGACTACTCTCTGAGTAAAGAATCTACCTCTGACATCTGTCCTATATCTATCACCCCTCAATTTAAAGCTATGTCCCCTCGTGCTAGCCGTCACCATCCGAGGAAAAAGGCTCTCACAGTCCACCCTATCTAATCCTCTGATCATCTTGTATGTCTCTATTAAGTCACCTCTTAACCTTCTTCTCTCTAACGAAAACAGCCTCAAGTCCCTCAGCCTTTCCTCATAAGACCTTCCCTCCATACCAGGCAACCACATCCTGGTAAATCTTCTCTGCACCCTTTCCAATGCTTCCACATCCTTCTTATAATGCGGTGACCAGAACTGCGCGCAATACTCCAAGTGCGGCCACACTAGAGTTTTGTACAGCTGCAACATGACCTCACGGCTCCGAAACTCAATCCCTCTACCAATAAAACCTAACACACCGTACGCCTTCTTAACAATCCTATCAACCTGGGGGGCAACTTTCAGGGATCTATGCACATGGACACAGGGATCTCTCTGCTCGTCCACACTACCAAGAATCTTACCATTAGCCCAGTACTCTGTATTCCTGTTACTCCTTCCAAAGTGAATCACCTCATACTTTTCTGCATTAAACTCCACCTCTCAGCCCAGTTCTGCAGCTTATCTATGTCCCTCTGTAACCTGCAACATCCTTCCGCACTATCCACAATTCCACCGACTTTAGTGTCATCTGCAAATTTACTAACCCATCCTTCTACGCCCTCATCCAGGTCATTTATAAAAATGACAAACAACAGTGGCCCTAAAACAGATCCTTGCGGTACACCACTAGTAACCGAACTCCAGGATGAACATTTCCCATCAACCATCACCCTCTGTCTTCTTACAGCTAGCCAATTTCTGATCCAAATCACTAAATCACCCTCAATCCCATGCCTCTGAATTTTCTGCAATAGCCTACCATGGGGAACCTTATCAAACGCTTTACTGAAATCCATATACACCACATCAACCGCTTTATCCTCATCCACCTGTTTAGTCACCTTCTCAAAGAACTCAATAAGGTTTGTGAGGTACGACCTACCCTTCACAAAACCGTGTTGACTATCCCTAATCAAATTATTCCTTTGTAGATGATTATAAATCCTCTCTCTTATAATCCTTTCCAACACTTTATCCACAACCGAAGTAAGGCTCACTGGTCCATAATTACCAAGGTTGTCTCTACTCCCCTTCTTGAACAAGGGACAACATTTGCTATCTTCCAGTCTTCTGGCATTATTCCTATAGACAATGACGACAAAAAGATCAAAGCCAAAGGCTCTGCAATCTCCTCCCTGGCTTCCCAGAGAATCCTAGGATAGATCCCATCCGGCCCAGGGGACTTATCTATTCTCAGACCTTCCAGGATTGCTAACACCTCCTCCTTATGAACCTCAATCCCATCTAGTCTAATAGCCTGTATCTCAGTATTCTCCTCGACAACATTGTCTTTTTCATGTGTGAATACTGATGAAAATCCTCATTTAGCGCCTCTCCTATCTCTTCAGACTTCACGCACAACTTCCCACTACTGTCTTTGACTGGCCCTAATCTTACTCTAGTCATTCTTTTATTCTTGCCATACCTATAGAAAGCTTTAGGATTTTCCTTGATCCTACCTGCCAAAGACTTCTCATGTCCCCTCCTGGCTCTTCTTAGCTCTCTCTTTAGGTCTTTCCTTGCTAACTTGTAACTCTCAAGCGCCCTAACTGAGCCTTCACGCCTCATCTTTACATAAGCCTCCTTCTTCCTCTTGACAAGAGATTCAACTTCTTTAGTAAACCATGATTCCCTCGCTCGACCATTGCCTCCCTGCCTGACAGGTACATACTTATCAAGGACACGCAGTAGCTGTTCCTTGAACAAGCTCCACATTCCAATTGTGCCCAGCCCCTGCAGTTTCCTTCCCCATCCCCAAGTCTTGCCTAATCGCCTCATAATTGCTTTTCCCCCAGCTATAACTCTTGCCCTGCGGTATATACCTATCCCTTTCCATCACTAAAGTAAACGTGACCGAATTGTGGTCACTATCACCAAAGTGCTCACCTACCTCCAAATCTAACACCTGGCCTGGTTCATTACCCAGTGCCAAATCCAATGTGGCATCGCCTCTTGTTGGCCTATCTACATACTGTGTCAGGAAACCCTCCTGCACACACTGGACAAAAACTGACCCATCTAAAGTACTTGAACTATAGCGTTTCCAGTCAATATTTGGAAAGTTAAAGTCCCCCATAACAACTACCCTGTTCCTTTCGCTCCTATCCAGAATCATCTTTGCTATCCTTTCCTCTACATCTCTGGAACTATTCGGAGGCCTATAGAAAACTCCCAACAGGGTGACCTCTCCTTTCCTGTTTCCAACCTCAGCCCATACTACCTCAGTAGACGAGTCCTCATCAAACGTCCTTTCTATCACCGTAATACTGTCCTTGACTAACAATGCCACACCTCCCCATCTTTTACCACCTTCCCTGATCTTACTGAAACATCTAAACCCCGGAACCTGCAACAACCATTCCTGTCCCTGTTTAATCCTTAATAAAATGCTTATGGACTTTCTGGTATGTGGAATTAATGATGCAACCAGCAAAAACACCTATTAGCTGAAGCCCAACTGAACTTCAAAAAGGTGATACAACTGGCTTTATGATTGGAAAAAGCGGCAGGTGTAGCATAAAATTTGCAAGGTATTTTGATGGAAGTGTGCACCCTTGCCAGTCCGCCTGAGCTTAGGGAACACCACTTGAATGCAGATAATTGCATAGCCTCACTCAGGACATATCCTGATCAGAGGGACTCCAGGTTAGTCCACAGCAACACCCAAAAAAAAAAGTCAAGCCAAGTCTTGATCAAATGGTTAAAATTTTCTTCAGGATCAAGGCCAGCAAGCCATTGTAGTTGCTGCTGGTACGTGGACTCGAGACAGCAAAAGAGTCCCACTAGGCCTGAATTATGATAACTCATAGACCAATATCCAGGAAGGTATCCAGGAGAGTTCGTACCCTGGAAAGTCCACCTACATCTGATTTGGAACATGTGCTCAGCAATATCAAAATCAGGACAAATCAGGATAAATAACCGGTTAAATGGTCATCTGATTGTAATGGAGGATGATATCAGCACGGCAGTAGCAGTGATCACAGAACCAGTTTTTAACAAAAATTTGCTTGGGACTCCCAACTTTGCACAAGACCTCGGCTAGACTGAGAACTTATACCAGGGAACCTTTATAGATTATGGGTACTATTTCAGTTCCGATCTCTTATGAAAAGCGATTGGTTCAGTTGCCAGTGATTGCAGTAAAACGATCAGGCCCAAGCTTGATGGGGTGAATTTGGCTGCGAGAGATTCACTTAGATTGGCTCAACATTTCTGATTAGAAATGGCTGCTTGAGTGAAGTCCTTATTAAATACCCAGAAGTTATCAGAGGAGCCAAGGCCATTTTGCGTGCTGACCAGGAAGCAATTTCACAACTCTGCAAGGCCTGCCCAATGCCATTTGCCTTGCAGGCAAAAGTGGAGGCAAAAATCAGAAGTCTGGAAAGGGAATGAATCATCAAACCAGGCCAGTTTGCGGAAGAGGCAGCAACAATTTTAAGCCCAACAGGTCAGTTCCCTTTTGTGGGGATTTTAAAAATATGGTAAACCACTTTTCACAACTGCATGAATACCCAGTCCCTTAGGTAGAGGATTTATTTGCAAAGCTGGCAGGGGGGCTGTCCTTCATAATGCTGGACATGAGCCACACTTACTTACAATTGCACTTAGACCAAGGATTCCCAGATGTATGCTACAATTAATACCCATAAGGGCTTGTACCAATATATGGAGACTTTCGTTTGGGTTATCGTCAGCCTGATCAATTTTTCAGCAGACAATGGAAAGCATTTTGCAAAGTCTACCTCAGGTTGCCATTTACCCTGATGACGTCCTAATAACAGGGAAAACTAATAAGGAACACTTACAGATCTTGCAGGTATATGCCTAAGAAGGGAAAATGTGTGATCCATGCCCCCCAAATGACCTACTTGGGCTACAGAGTCAACAAGACCAGGTTACACCAATTGGAAGATAAAGTGAGGGCAATCAAAGGTCCCCTGTTTCCCACATCTGTCCAGGAGCTAAGGTCATTCATTGGGCTGGTAACTTATATTTGGAAAATTCATACATAACCTCGCCTACATCCTGGCACCTTTGCATCAAATCTTAAAAAAGTGTCAGCCTTGGAAATGGTTGCATAGACCAACCCTAGCTTTCAGGGAATTAAATAAACAGCTATTGTTGTCGAAGGTGATGGCACACTATGATCCCCAGAAAGATCTGATATTGGCATGCGATGCCTCCCTATGTGTCATTGAGGTAGTATTAGCTCATAGGGAACTGAATGGAGAGGAACGTCCAATAACAAATGCATCCAGGACTTTGGCTAATGCAGAGCATAAATACACCCAGATAGAAAAAGGAGGACTTGCAGTCACGTTTGGAATCAGGAAGTTCCTCCAATATCTTTACAGATGAAAATTTGTGATAATCACGGACCACAAACCCCTACTTGGTCTGCTTAAGGAGGACATGGCAGTGCTGCCCATAGCTTTGGGCCACACTCAGTAGTAGCCTCTAATACTACATATTTATAATTTCAAGTTAGAACACCATCCAGGAGGCCGAGTAGTCAATGCTGATGCATTGAGGCATTAGCAGATACATCACTGATGGTGCCTGCAATGGAAGAGTCGGTAATGATATTAAATTTTCCGGATACGCTCCCCGTTGTAGCTGATAATATCAGACTTTGGATGCAGAAAGATCCAGTCCCTTCAAAACTGAAACAGCTGGTGCTGATGGAGGAAGCCAAAAGGCCTTCACAATGAGAATTGAAACTTTTTGGACCCGGAGAGACTAGCTCATGGCAGAGGATAGCATATTATTATGGGGAGCAAGACTGATTGTCCTGAGCAAAAGTCGCGGTCAAATGCTGGCTGAACTCCACCAGGGCCATCCAGGGGTCTCCAAAATGAGGCTGTTGACAAAGAGTTATGTCTGGTGGCCAGTTTTGGAAGCAGGCATAGCCTCGTCGGTGAGGCAGTGCCCACATCCGTGGGAATGGCTGGGTAAACCTTGGACTCAGTTGCATGTTGACTATGCAGGTCCTTTCATGGGTTCAATGTTCTGAGTCATTGTAGATGCGTACTCAAAGTGGTTGGATGTGTATAAGGCCCATTTGTCAAATACAGACAATGATAGGAAAACTGCATGCATCTTTTTCAACACAGAGTCCTGGAAGTGTTTGTCACGGATTACAGGCCATCGTCTACCAGTGGGGAGCTTGGTTATTTCTTAAAGTTGAATAGGATTTGACATATAAGGACCGCTCCAATGGCCTGGCAGAATGTGCAGTCCCAAACTTTGAAGGCTGGCTTGAAGAAATAGCGTACAGCCTTACCTGATACCAAGCTGTCACTGTTATTATTTGATTATAGGACCACCCTGCATGCGACTACAGGGATAGCACCTGCAGAGTTGCTAATGGGAGTAGACCCCGCACCAAGTTAAGTCTGATCTTCCCAGACCTGGGGGTGAGGGTGAAACGGGATCAGGAACACCAATGCCGGACACAAGACTCCATCAAGCAAGAGAGACAGTTTGATACAGGTGATGAAATTTGGTGTAAGAATCACAGAAATGTCCCCACACAGGCAAGAAGCATGGTTGACGCAAGGTCAGGACCAATATAAAGTTTAGGTAGGTGCAACTATCCTGTACATGGACATGGACCAAGTGAAAGCCGCAAATTCGCAAACGGTGCAGAGGCAAAACATGCTGTGCCCCTCAGTAGAGTCACAAAGGATGATCAGGAGTACATCCTCTGGGATTGCACATACACAAACGTCATGTGCAAACTGCAGCTCAATGACACTGGTCAGGGTGACTTTGGTTTTGCCTTGAAGATGGCAGAGGTTGAATAATTTCCCACAGGTTCTGTAAATTAGCTCCACTCCAGCAGGGAGCTTGTCAGCGGTGAGATGAAGCATTGCAGCGAGATAGATCGAGACAGTTTTGGGGTGATGACACAGCCCTGCTTGACAGAGGTCTGATCGGGGAATGGGTCAGTGGTGGAGCAGTTTGTCATTACCATGACTTCCATGTCATCACCATGTCCTCCATGTCATCATGGAGCAGGCAACGGACAGTAACAAACTTCATGGTGCAACCATAGTGGAGAAGGGTCCTCCATAATGCTTCCTGATTGACAGTGTCAAAGGCCTTTGTAAGGTCCCAGGAACATAAGGAGGCAAGGGAGAAGATCGCTGGGGCCTTGACAGAGATCTTTGTTTCCACTTTAGCCACAGGCAAGGTCCCAGAAGACTGGAGCGTAACCAATGGTTGTTCTTTGTTTGAAGGTCAAAGGGATAATCCAGGAAACTTTAGGCCAATGATCCTTTCATCAGTGGTAGGTAAATTATTGGAGAAGATTCTCAGGGACAGGCTTTACTCGCAATAGGAAAAGAATAGACTTGTTAGGGCTAGACAGTATGGCTTTGTGGCAGGGATGTCTGGTCTCATTAACTTGTTTGAGTTTTTTGAGGAAGTGACGAAGATGATTGAGGGTAGGGCAGTGGATGCAGCGTACATGGACGTTAAAGCACTTCACAAGGAACCTCATGGTTGGCTGGTCCAGAAGATTACGTCACAAGGTAACTATGATAAACTGGCAAATTGGATACAAAATTAGTTTGGTCTTGGAAACAAAGAGTACTTGTGGAGGGGTGTTTTTCTGACTGGAGGTCTGTGACCAGTGGTGTTCTGCAAGTATCAGTGCTGGAATCCCTGTTTGTAATATACGTAAATGACTTTGATTAAAATTAACAGATTTCATTGGGAAGTTTGCAGATGACATGGAAATTGGTGGAGTTTTGGGTAATGAGGAAGTTTATCAAAGGATACAGCAGGATATAGATCATTTGGAAATTTGGACAAATGAAGTTTAATCCAGACAGGTGTGAGGTGATGGATTTTAGGAGCTTAAATGCAAGAGGAATGTATGCAGTAAATTGCAGGAACCTTGGGAACATTGATATATTGAGCAATCTCTGTGTGCAACTCCATAGCTCCTGAAAATGGCAACACAACTGAATCAGGTGATAAGGAAGGCATAAAACACACTTCCCTCATCATTTATGGCATTGAATGTAAAAATTGGCAAGTTGTATTGCAGCTGATAATGCCACAGTTGGAGTGTTTTGTGTCATTCTGGTCACTACACTATAGGAAGATGTGGATGCTTTGAAAGGTTAGAAGATGTTTACCAGGATGTTGCCTGGATTGGAGTGTATTATCTATAAAGGAGAGGTTGAACAAACTTGGGTTGTTTTTGCTACGGCTTCAGAGATTGTGAAGTGACCTTTCGAAGTATGTAAAGTTATGAGAGAAATGGACAGGTGGATAGCCAGAGTCTTTTTCCCGGGGTGAAGATGTTAAATACTAAGGGGCATAGGTTTAAGGTGAGAGGGAAAAGAGTTAAGAGATGTGCAAGACTCGTTTTTTACATGGAGAGCATTAGATGTTCAGAAAGTGCTGCCAGGACCGGTGGTAGAACCAGATTTGAGAGCAAAGTTTCTGAGGCATTTGGACAGACTGATGAAAAAGCAAGGAATAGGGGGATATGGACAATGTTCAGGCAGATGGGGTAGTTTAGAATGTCATCATGGTCAGTACAGACATGGTGGGACAAAGTGCCTGTTCCTGGGCTGTACAGTTCTATATTCCGTATAATGCAGCCAAACAGGTCCATTATTGATCAGTAAACCTCTCTAACATATTTAGTCTGTCACAACCTTATAGTAGCTGCGGATCCACTGCTTCCTCCTCCTGCACCTCTCCATGCTCACTCTCACTGACAGACTCATATGCGCGCACCTACACTCACACACAAAAACACAAACACACACATTCACACACCACAAATGCAAATTCTCACAAAAACACAAACACAAAGAATACCAGTGAGGTTCTGTTTCTATCCAGGAAGGGAGCTTGGTAAGATAATTCTATTTTTATAATTTATCACTCAAACATTACAATTGTCTTATTTTTTGCTTGGTTTGGTCACCACAACAAAGAATCATAGATTCTTCACCAGTGTGTTTGCTTGTTTAAACTGACAGCTAATTGGAATGATCTGAAATGAGTGCAATGTGAATGTTATAACTAAACTGGTTTGACTCTGATCCACTGTTGAACCAATGTATGTATGTACTTGCTGTTGAGTCGAGCTGGGAGTGCTTCAGTGATCTTTTACACAAACTGCCAGTTTAATTCCAACAACAAGGATACTTATGGTAGTTTGATACATTTTGTTTTGAAAACGATGTTTAGACACTACATCCACAACCCTGTTTGTGATGGAATTTTCCGCAGTATTACTACTGCCTGACTCATGAACTGGACAAGAAACTCCATTACCACAGGATCGAGCATGTAAGCACTCTGTGGCAAAGAGTGATTCCGGGAAACCCATATCCTGTCTGGATTAGGACCCAGAGGGTGATTGGAAGGTATTTCTTGGTAAACCTCACATTAAACCCAGATTGAAATATCTGACAGTTTCCCAGGATCTCCCCGCTAGCCCCAAGCTCCTCATGCATGGTAAAATGCATGTGTAAAATGTCTTTATATATGTACATAGTCACTAAAGTAGTTCAGTTCTGTACAGTAGCATACGGAGAAACAAACAAAACATTGGAGTTTGACTCTATCCAACAAACAAAACCAAGGCAGTTCTTGCTTGTACAAAACTATATTTACATATATTTGAAGCACTACTTGATTTGACAACTGAATGGACACCCACTTAACTTCAGCAGAAAGACCTCAGATGGTGGTCTTTCCCCACTGCGCCTTGGCGGCAGCTGCCCCAAATTTTAGTGCGTCTCTCAACACGTAGTCCTGGACCTTGGAATGTGACAGTCTGCAACACTTGGTCAAAGTCAACTCCTTGCTCTGGAAGACCAACAAATTTTAGGCAGACCAAAGAGCTTCTTTCACTGAGTTGAAGCCAGTGAAATAATCATCTTGAGAAAATCTTTCATCGCTGGTTGCTGGATACCTCCCACCCAACCCTCACAAATAAACTGCAGTTGAATGCCTGCACCTTTCTGTTAACCCTTCAACCTGGAAAGCCGATATGATTCCCAGTGTCCTACTCCTTCCTTTATCACTTGGTAAATGAACTCTTCTTTGGTTTGTAGTTCCTCAAAATTGATATCCAACCAATATTCAAACTTAAGGGGAGGTACTAATATTACTGGATGGCTAATCCTGAAACCCTGTGACCTAAAGATATGAGTTCAAATCCCACCATGGCGAACTGAATAAAGCATTCATAAATCTGAAATATAATGGTGACCATGAAACTATCTTTAATACATGTAAAGACCCATCTAGTGCCCTTTTAGGGAAGGAAATCTGCCACCCTTACACAGCCTGGTCTACCCATGACTGTAGACCCACAGTAAAGTGGTTAGCGAATAGTTAACACTGCTGCCTCATAGTGCCAGGGACCTGGTGACAGTTTGTGCGGAGTTTGCACGTTCTCCCAGTGTCTGCGTGGGTTTCCTCTGGGTGCTCTGGTTTCCTCCCACAGTCCAAAGATATGCAGGTGTGTACTATCTACAAGATGCAGTACAGAAATTCACCAAAGATCCTCAGACAGCATCTACCAAACCCTCAACCACTTCATCTAGAAGGACAAGGGCAGCAGACATATGGGAACACCACCACCTCCCAAGTTCCCCTCCAAGTCACTCACCATCCTGACTTGGAAATATATCGTCGTTCCTTCACTGTCGCTGGGTCAAATTCCTGGAATTCTCTCTCTCTAATTGCATTGTGGGTAAATCCACAGCAGGAGGACTGCAGTGGTTTAAAAAGGCAGCTCACCACCACCTTCTCAAGGGCAACTAGGGATGGGCAAGAAATGCTGGCCAGCCAGCGATGCTCATATCCCACAAATGAATAGCAAAAAAAAGCTAAGGTGGATTTGTCATGCTAACTTACCCTGTAGTCTGCAGGCAGTGTCAGTTAACTGTGGTAAATGTCGGGTTACAGGGATAAGGTGGGAAGCTCTTCAGATAGTCTTTGCAGACTCGATAGGCCAAATGGCCTCTATCTGCACTGTAGGGATTCTATGAACTTCTAACCATTAACCATCTCTGAAAAACAGCAGCAAGGGCAATAAGTGCTGGTCTTGTCAGCAGCTCCCACATCCCATGAGAGAATTAAAAAAGAGACCATGTATTTGTAATGTGGTGCAGTTGTGGGGAGAGTCTGCGTTTTGGGGGAGACTGAGGCAGGGTGAAATGGGAGCAGGGTGGACCGTGTTTGGCGATAGGCTGTGCCACCCTCGATGTATATGCTGGGGTTGGATTTCTTGAGTGCTTGCAACTCGAGATTAACATAAAGGATGGAGGAAACTTGGGTGCAAGTATGTCCAAAGTTCCTTGCTGTTTTGTAGCTCTGTCCAAGTGCCTGTTAGCTCATTGACCCTACCTGCGCTAAATTTCCTGTAGATGAGCTGATCAAAATTGGTGTAAAATGGTAACCACAACCGTAGACAATGTAACAAATACTCTCTGGTTTTATTGTAATTGTAGTTCGAAGATAAGAGACTAGTGTGAAGATTGAAGTGAATGGTGTCCCACTGAAGTCACTATGTTTGTCTCTTTAGGATAGAGGTGGCAGATCTGATGCAGAAAGTGGGTATGTCCACAACAAAGTTGTAAAAAGGGAGAAAACATCATAGGATATTATATTCTCTCCACGTTCCTGCCTGCCTCAGAAACCCAGATAAGAGGTAAAGCTCTCTGCCAAAACAAACAGACGGCTTTGAAATCTCGATGCTGAGACATACGCTTAAAACCAAAGCAAAAATGAAAATACACTTGAAATTGTAACAGCAAATAGAACTTGAAAACTAACATCCAGAAAAAAAAATCTCAATATTTTGACATTGAATCTGAGCTGGAAAAGTACCTCTGCGGGCGCTGTGGAGATCAGCAGAAAATGGGTTCAGACTTGGGTGAAGTTGGAGGATGATGTCTGAGTGGTTGCAGAGTGGATGTATCAGTATGCAGGGGAGGACTTGTCTGTCAAACTTATTTGAGGTTTTGGAGGAAGTGATGAAGATGATTGATTTGGGTAGGGCAATGGACGTTTATCTATATTGACTTTGCAAAAGAATTTGATGAGATCCCTCATGGTAGGCTGTTACAGTAGATTAAATTACATGGGATTGACGTGCAGTTGGTAACTTGGATACGAATTGACTTGATAATAGAAGACAAGGGGTAGTTATGGAGATTTTCTGAAGGAGGGTCCCGAGCCGAAACATCAGCTTTCCTGCTCCTCTGATGCTGCCTCGCCTGCTGTGTTATATCTGACTCCAGCATCGGCAGCTCTTACTATCTCTGAGTAGTTATGGAGAGGTGTTTTTCTGACTAGAGGTCTTGTGACCAGCATCTGAATGGATAGGGTGGGTACTCAAGAGTTTTTTTCCCCAGGGTGGAAATGTCAAATTCTAGGGGATGCAGGTTTAAGGTGAGATCCAGAAAGGTTAAAAGAGATGTGCAAGATTCTGGATGAAAACATAAGTGGCCTGATTAGTAAGTTTGCAGATGACACAAAAATTGGTGGAGTTGTGGATAGTGAGGAAGGTTGTTAAAGGATACAGCAGGATATAGATCAGTTGGAAAGTTCAGTAGAGAAGTGGCTCAGTAGATCAACCGTCTCTGGTATCTCTTCAAAAAACTCCAGAAGTTAATTAGACACAATTTTCCATTAACAAACCCATGCTATTGTTTCAGAATCAATCCACATTTTTCCATGTGACCATAACATTTAAGTTGAATAATAGCTCGTAGAAGCTTCTATCAAAGTTAACCTGACTGATCTGTAATTGCTGGGTCTATCTTTCAACCTTCTTTGAACAAGGGCATAATTGTTTGCAGTTCTCCGAATGTTCAGCGCTACCCTCCAAATCTGAGGAAGATTGAAATATTGTCAGGGTGCCTACAATTTCTACTCTCACTACCTTAATATTCACTGATGCATCTCATCTGTGCCTTATCCTCTTTAAGGACTGACAGCCAATTCCATACCTCTTTCCAATACCTCCATGGGGCAGCATGGTGGCTCAGTCGTTAGCACTGCTGCCTCAAAGCACCAGGGACCTGGGTTCAATTCCAACCTCGGGCAACTGTCTGTGTGGAGTTTGCACATTCTCCCTGTGTCTGCGTGGGCTTCCTCCGGGTGCTCCAGTTTCCTCCCACAGTCCAAAGGTGTGCAGGCTAGGTGGATTGGCCATCAGGGAAGTGTAGATTAGGTGAATGGGTTTGAGTGGGTGCTCTGAGGGGCAGTGTGGACTTGTTGGGCCAAAGGGCCTGTTTCCACACCATGGGGATTCTATGATCTCTTTCCTATCCACTGAAACCCATCTAGTGACTAAGTTTCCTCCTCCTTCACCATGACCTGGGTAGCCTCTAACTCGTAGTTATAAACATATGCAAATTGTTCATTAAACTTCAACTATGCCTCTTGCCTCAAAGTGTAGATCCTCTTTTTGGTCCCTAATCCCTACACCTCCTTTCTATCACTCTTTCACTATTGATGCACTTACAGAAGAGTTCAGGATTTCCCATTATACCAGTTGCTAGTCTTTTCTCATAAACCCACTCTGCTTCTCGTATTTGCTTTTTTACTGCCTTCTGAACATTTTGTATTCAGACTGTTTCACAATTGTAATCACAACCTGATGCTAGTCATAAGCATGTTTTCTCCCTTAACTTAATTTCCAACTCCATTGTCATCCAGGGAGCTTTGGATTTGTTTGTCCTACCTTTCCCTTTTATAGAGTCATAGAATCATAGAGTTATACCGTCTTGGAAACAGACCCTTCGATCCAACTTATCCATGCCGACCAGATATCCCTTATTAATCTAGCCCCATTTGCCAACATTCGGATCATACCACTTTAAACCTTACCTATTCATGTACTCATATAGATGTCTTTTACATGCTGTAATGGTACCAGCTTCCTCCTGAGTCAGCGGGAAGGCAGTAAACTGGGGGAGGGCAAATTTCATCAGCAGGAGCCAGGGAGTGTTAATCGGGAGGAGATGTTATCAGGCAAGTCCACATTTAACACATGAGAGTTGTTTGAAGACCTACTGATCAGAGTTCAGGACCGACATGTTCCAGTAAGGAGGAAGGACAAGGAAGGCAAAGTAATGGTCCTTGGATAACGAGAGAGGTTGTGAACTTAGTCAAAAGGAAAAAGGAAGCATAATTTAAAGTTTAAGAAGCTAAAATCAGACAGGGCCCGTGAGGCATATAAAGAAAGAAGGAAAGAACTCGAGCAGGGAATTAGGAGAGCAAGAAGGGGCCAAGAAATGACCTTGGCAAGTAGGATTAAAGAGAATCCCAAGGTATTCTATAGATATATTAAAGACAAGAGAAATTAGGATCACTCAAAGATAAAGGAGATAAGTTGAATTTGGAGATAACAAGCATGGGGCTGGATGAACACAGCAGGTCAAGCAGCATCATAGGAGCAGGAATTTGGAGGCATTTTGCGTCAGTATTCACCAAGGAGAAGGATATGGAGGATAGTGAGATTTGTGTGGAGCATGCTAATGTGCTGGGCATTTTGAGATCAAGAAAGAAGTGGTGTTGGGTCTCTTGAAGAGCATTAAGGTGGATAAGTCCCCAGGGCCCAATGACATCTAACCCAGATTGATGAGAAAGGCAAGAGAGGAGATTGCTGGGGCCTTGACCAAGATCTTTTTATCCTCACTAGCCACTGGAAAGTTTCCAGATGATCGGCGAGTAATTAATGTTGTTCCTCTGTTCAAGAAGGGAAAGAGGGATAATCCACAAGGCTATAGACCGGTGAGTCTCATCAGTAGTTGGAAGCTATTGAAGAGAGTTCTTAGGGATAAGATTTACGTGCATTTGGAAAAGCATGGCCTGATTAGGGAGAGTCGGCATGTGTGTCGGCATGTGTTTGTGCGGGCCATGTCATGTCTACTGACTTTGAAATTTGCGAGTAAGTGACAAAGGTGATCAATAAGGGTAGAGCAGTGGATGTTGTCTGCATGGATTTTAGACAGGCTTTCGACAAGGTCCCTCATGGTAGGTTCATCCAGAAGATTAAGATGCATGGGATCCACGGTGACTTGGCCTTTTGGATTCAGAATTGGCTTGACCGTAGAGGCAGAGGGTCATGTTGGAAAGGTGTTTTTCAGGCTGGTGGTCTGTGACTAATGGTGTTCCACATGGATCTATACTGGGACCTCTGCTGTTTGCAATATATATAAATCACTTGGACGAAAACGTAGATGTGTGAGTTAGTAAGCTTGCAGATGACACAATGATTGGTGGAATTGTGGATAGTGTGGAAGCTTGTCGAAGGATACCACAGCGTATAGATCAGTTGCAAATATGGGCGGAGAAATGGCAGATGGAGTTTAATTCAGGAAAGTGTGAGGTGTTGCACCTTGGGAGATCAAATGTTAAGGAAAAGTGTACAGTTAATGGCGTGACCCTGAACAGCATTGATGTACAGAGAGATCTTGGGTTCAAGTTTGTAGCTCCCTGAAAGTGGCCACACAAGTAGATAGGGTGGTAAAGAAGGCGTGTAGCATGCTTGCCTTTATTGGTCGGAGAATTGAGTACAAGAGTCAGGATGTCATGTTCCAGCTTTAAAAGACTTTGGTTAGGCCGCACTTAGAGTATTGCATTCAGTTCTGGTTGCCTCGTTACAAGAAGGGTGTGAAGACTTTGGAGAGTGTGTAGAAGAGGTTTCCCAGGATGCTGCCTGGATTAGAGGATATGTGCTGTAAGGAGAGGCTAGAAAAACTCGAGTTGTTTTCTCTTGAGTGGCGGAAGCTGAGGGGAGACGTGATAGAAGTTTGTAAAATTATGAGATGTATTGATAGGGTTGACAGCCATAATTGTTTTCCCAGAGTTGAAATGTCTAAAACTAGAGGGCATGCATTTATGGGAAGAAGCATGATTTTCTGAAGCAGGGTCCAGACCCAAAATGTCAGCTTTCCTGCTGCTTTGATGCTGCCTGGCCTGCTGTGTTCATCCAGCTCTACACCTTGTTATCTCAACATCCTTGTAAGTCTTTTCTGCACCTTTTCAAGTTTAACAACATCTTTCCTATAGCAGGGAGACCACAATTGAACACAGCATTCTAAATGTGGCCTAACCAATGTCCTGTATAGCTGCAACATGACATCCCAACTTCCATACACAATGCACTGTCTAATAGGGGCAAGTGTGCTAAAAACCTTGTTCACTACCTTGTCTACCTGTGACTATCATCTTCAGGGAACAATGGACCACACTCTAAGGTCTCTTTGTTCAGCAACATTTCCCAGGAGCTTACCATTAAGTGTATATGTCCTGCCCTGATTTGCCTTTCCAAATGCAGCACCTCATATTTATCTAAATTAAACTCCATCTGCCACTCTTTGGTCCATTGGCCCATCTGATTAAGGTCCTGTTGTCCTCTGAGATAACCTTCTTCACTGTCCACTGCACCTCCAATTTTGGTGTCATCTGCAAACTTACTAACCATACTTCCTACATTCAAATCTAAATCATTTATATAAATGACAAAAAGCAGTGGACCCAGCCCAATCCTTGAGGCACACCGCTGCTCACAGGCCTTCAGTCCGAAAAACAACTGTCCACCACCACCCTCCGTCTCCTAGCTTCAAGCCAAGCTCTCCCTGGGATACCATGTGATAAAACCTTGCTAATCAATCTATCCTACGGAACCTTCTCAAATGCCTTGCTGAAAAAACTCAATCAAGTTGGTGACACATGATTTCCTACGCACAAAGCCATGTTGACCATCTCCAGTCAGTCCTTGCACTTCCAAATACATGTAAATCCTGTCCCTCAGAATCTCCTCCAACAACTTACCCACCACCAATGTCAGGCTCACCTGTCTATAATTCCCTGGCTTTTCGTTACCACCTTTCTTAAATAATAACGCCACATTAGCCACTCTGCTGTCTTCCAGGACCTCACCTGTGGCTATCGATGATACAGTATCTCAGCAAGAGGCCCAGCATTCACTTCCCTACTTCCCACAAAGTTCTGGGATACACCTGATCAGGTCCCAGGGATTTATTTGGATCAGAAATTGGCTAGCTGTAAGAAGACAGAGGGTGGTGGTTGATGGGAAATGTTCATCCTGGAGGTCAGTTACTTGTGGTGTACCGCAAGGATCTGTTTTGGGGCCACTGTTGTTTGTCATTTTTATAAATGACCTGGGTGAAGGCGTAGAAGGATGGGTTAGTAAATTTGCGGATGACACTAAAGTCGGTGGAGTTGTGGATAGTGCGGAAGGATGTTGCAGGTTACAGAAGGACATAGGTAAGCTGCAGAGCTGGGTTGAGAGGTGGCAAATGGAGTTTAATGTGGAAAAATGTGAGGTGATTCACTTTGGAAGGAGTAACAGGAATACAGAGTACTGGGCTAATGGTAAGATTCTTGGTAGTGTGGACGAGCAGAGAGATCCCTGTGTCCATGTGCATAGATCCCTGAAAGTTGCCCCCCAGGTTGATAGGATTGTTAAGAAGGCGTACGGTGTGTTAGGTTTTATTGGTAGAGGGATTGAGTTTCGGAGCCGTGAGGTCATGTTGCAGCTGTACAAAACTCTAGTGTGGCCGCACTTGGAGTATTGCGCGCAGTTCTGGTCACTGCATTATAAGAAGGATGTGGAAGCATTGGAAAGGGTGCAGAGGAGATTTACCAGGATGTGGTTGCCTGGTATGGAGGGAAGGTCTTATGAGGAAAGGCTGAGGGACTTGAGGCTGTTTTCGTTAGAGAGAAGAAGGTTAAGAGGTGACTTAATAGAGACATACAAGATGATCAGAGGATTGGATAGGGTGGATTGTGAGAGCCTCTTTCCTCGGATGGTGCCGGCTAGCACGAGGGGACGTAGCTTTAAATTGAGGGGTGATAGATATAGGACAGATGTCAGAGGTAGGTTCTTTACTCAGAGAGTAGTAAGGGCACGGAATGCCTTGCCTGCAGCAGTTGTAGACTCGCCAACTGTAAGGGCATTTAAATGGTCGTTGGACAAACATATGGATGATAATGGAATAGTGTAGGTTAGATGGGCTTCAGATTGGTTTCACAGGTTGGTGCAACATCGAAGGCCGAATGGCCTGTACTGCATTGTAATGTTCTATGTTCTATGTTCTATATCCACCTTTATGCGTTTTAAGACATTCAGCACCTCCTCCTCTGTAATATGGACACTTTTCAAGAGATCACTATTTATTTCTCCAAGTTCTTTAGCTTCCATATCCTTCTCCACAGTAATTACTGATGCAAATTACTCATTTAGTATCTCACCTATTTCCTACAGTTCCTCACAGAGACGGTCTTGTCGATCATTAAGGGGCCTTATTCTCTCCCTAGTTACTCTTTTACCCTTAATATATTTGTGGAGTCTCTTTGGATTCTCCTTATCCCTATTTCTCAAAGCCATCCCGCGTTCCCTTTTTGCCCTCCTGGTTTCCCTCCTGAGTGTACTCCTACTGCCTTTATACTCCTCCAGGGATTCACTTGATCCCAGCTGTCTAAGCCTGAATAGACCTCCTTTTTTCCCTTGACCAGAGCCTCAATTTCTCCCATCATCCAGCATTCCCTACACCTACCAGCCTTGCCCTTCACACTAACAGGAACATACTGCCTCTGGCAGTATGTCATCTCATTTTTGAATGCCTCCCACTTTCCAACCGTCTCTTTAACTGTGAATAGCTCCTCCCAATCATGAGAATATGCTACGAGGGAGTATGCTGTGACTGTACCCAAATCACCTCCTCTTTGAAGGTAGCCCACTGTTCAGTGTTTCTAGCCCAGCTCTGTTCTTGTCCCATTGAAATCCATTTTCTGCCTGTTGATTATTCTAACTCTGGATTGATCCATCTCATTTTTCACTGTCATCCTAAACCTAATGGTCCAATGACCACTGTCCGTCCAATGCCCCTGTACTGTCACTTGTCCCACCTCATTCCTAAGAATCAGGTCTCCTAGTAGGACCAGGCACATATTACTGTAGGACATTCTACAGAACACAATCGAGGAACATTTTCCGCTCATTGCCCCTTACGCGAATAGTATCCCAGTCTATATTTGGGTAATTAAGGTTCTCCATTGTTATTACTCATTGAACAATGTAACTGTGCCCCTATTACTAAGCTCTAAACAAATTGCTTCTGTCCTTGAACCCTCAGAGACATCCTCTTTCTCCAGTATTGCAATATACTTCTTTAACCAAAAACACCACTCTTCCAATTTTCATCCGGCTTCCTATCTTTTCTGAACAACTTACACCCAAGAATATTTAACACCCAGTCAAAGAGTCATAGAGCTGCACAGCACAGAAACAGACCCTTCGGTCCAACACATCCATGCCAGCCAGATATCCTAAATTAATCTAGTCCCATTTGCCAGCATTTGTCCTATATCTCTTGAAATCTTTCCTATTCATATACCCAACCAGATGCCTTTCAACTGTTGTAATTGTAGCAGCCTCCACCACTTCGTCTGGCAGCTCATTCCATACGCTCACCACCCTCTGTGTGAGAAAAAACAAAAGTTGCTGGAAAAGCTCAGCAGGTCTGGCAGCATCTGTGAAGAGAAATCAGAATTAATGTTTCAGGTCCGGTGACCCTTCCTCAGAATGGACCCCCAGGTCCCTTTTAAATCTTTCCCCTCTCATTTTAAACCTATGCCCTCTCATTTTGGACTCACCCACCCAGGGGAAAAGAGCTTGACTATTCACCCTATCCTTGCCCCTCATGATTTTCTAAACCTCTATAAGGTCACCCCTCAACCACTGACGCAGCAGGGAAAATAGCTCCAGCCTATTCACCATCTCCCTATAGCTCAAACCTTCCAATTCTGATTAAATCCTTGTAAATCTTTTCTGAACCCTTCCAAGTTTCATAACATCCTTTCTATATCTGGGAAACCAGAATTGTATGAGTGTTCCGGAAGTGGCCTAACCAATGTCCTGTACAGCTGCAATATGACCTCCCAACTCCTATACTCAATGCATTGACCAATAAAAGCAAGAATGCCAAATGTCTTCTTCACCACCCAGTCGACCTGGGACTCCACTTTCAAGGAACTATGGACCTGCACTCCAAGGTCTCTTTGTTCAGCAACACTCCCCAGGATCTTACCATTAAGAGTATAAGTCCTGCCCTGATTTGCCGTTCCAAAATGCAGCACCTCACATTTATCTAACTTAAACTCCATTGGCCCACCTGATCAAGGTCCCATTGTGCTCTGAGGCAACCTTCTTCAATGTCCACTACACCTTCAATTTTGCTGTCATCTGCAAACTCACTAACCACACCTCCTATGTTCACATCCAAATCATTTATACAAATGACGAAAAGCAGTGGACCCAGCACTGATCCTTGCGGCATCCCACCGGTCACAGGCCTCCAATCTGAAAAGCAACCCTCTGGCTTCTACCGTTCAGCCAGTTCTGTATCCAAATGGCTATTTCTCCCTGTATTCCATGTGATCTAGCCTTGATAACCAATCTACCATGAGGAGCCTTGTCGAATGCCTTACTAAAGTCCAAATAGGTCACATCCACTGCTCTGCCTTCATCAGTCCTTTTGTTACTTCTTCAAAAAACCAGTCCTGTCCCTCCTTGAGCCAGGTCTCTGTTGTCACCACAGTATCATTATTCCAAATGTCAACCTGTGCCTGTAACTCCCCAATCTGATCTACTATACACAGAAGGGATTTACTCCCAAAATCGCACCCATTTTTACAACTGTTATTCACTTCCAAACTTCTTGCCAATCTCATTGACATACTCTGAGCTGCTACATGCTTTATGCATAAAGAAGAGAATTTTAACAAATCTACGGATTATTCATGTATATTACACACAGCATATGTGGCTTGCAGTTACCTATTTTATATCTCCCATTTTTAAATAGAGGTGTTACACTGGCAGTTTTCCAGTCCTCTGACTTTTCCAGCATCGAAGGATTTCTGGAAGGTTACTGCCAGTGCACCCACAATCTCTGTGGCTACTTTTTTTTAAATATCCTGGGATACATCCCAACAAGTCCAGGGGAGTTATCAGTCTTTAGACCCATTACTTTCACTAGCACTTTTTCTCTAATGAAAGTTATCATTTGCTTTCTTCAATTTGGCCTTTGATTATATAGTAATTTTGGAATGCTCTTTGTGTTTTCTATTGTGAGGTCTGATGTATACATTCAGGTCCTCTGCTGTTTCCTGGTTCCTCATTATTATTTCCCCTGTTTGTTCTTTAAGGGACCTGTGTTAATTTTAATCTCTCTCTTCCTTTTTATGTAAATAAAGAAGTTCTTTATTATTGATATTACTTGCAAGTTTACCCTCAAATGTTCATTTTCTCCACCTTTATTATTTTTCCTTTTTTTCAGGTTTTAAAGTGTTCCCAAACTTCTGGCTTACCACTACTCTTTGCCATATTTTACTTCATTATTTGATGCTAGCCTTAACTTTCTTAGTTAATCATTATTGACTTATCCCCTTCCTATATATATCAAAAGAGAGGTACAGCACAGGAACAGGCCCTTCAGCCCTCCAAGCCTGTGCCGATCACCATGCCCTGACAAAACTAAAAAACAAACCCTCTGCACTTATTTGGTCCGTACCCCTCAATTCCCTCCCTATTCAAGTAACTGTCCAGACGCCTCTTAAACGTCGCCAGCATGCCTGCTTCCACTACCTCCTCAGGCAGTGCATTCCAGGATCCTATCACTCTCTGTGTGAAAAACTTCCCTTGCACATCTCCTTTAAACTTTTGCCCTCTCACCTTGGACCTGTGCCCCCTTGTAATTGAAACTTCAACCCTGGGAAAAAGCCTCTGACTATCCACCCTATCCATGCGTCGCATTATTTTGTAGACCTCTATCACATCTCCTCTGAGCCACCATCTTTCCTCATAGGCAATGCCCTCGAGACAGGGCAACATCCTGGTGAACCTTCTCTGTACTCTCTCCAAGGCTTCCACATCCTTCTGGTAGTGTGGCAACCAAAACTGCACACAATGCTCCAAATGTAGCCTCACAAAGGATTTATGTAGCTGCAACATGTTTTGCCAACTCTTGTACTCCTTGCCCTGGCCAATGAAGGCCAGCATGCCATATGCCTTCTTAATCACCTTTGCCACCTGTGTTGACACTTTTACAAATCATTGATGTGGACGTGCCGGTGTTGGACTGGGGTGGACAAGGTCAGAAATCATACAACACCAGGTTATAGTCCAACAGATTCATTTGAAAACACAAGCTTTCTAACACCTGAAGAAGGAGTAAGACTCCGACAGCTTGTGTTTTCAAATAAACCAGTTGGACTATAACCTGGTCTTGTGTGATTTCTGACCTTATATATATATCATTGGAATATATCATTCCTGTGAGCTATGTACTATTTTCTTAAATGTCTGCTATCGTTCCTCAACCCTCTTTGCTGTTAAACCCCTTCCCCAATATACTCCAACCAGTTCGGTCCTCAATCCTTTGTGATAATAGTTATTTAAACAGCACAGTTGTTTCTGACTCAAATTCCATCTTCTCAAACTGAGTGCTAATTTCTACCATGTTATAGTCACTGTTTCCTTTGGGATTTTTTTTTCTCTCATGTCATCTATTTAACCTACCTCATTATACATGACAGATTCAAAATAACCAGATCCAAGGTTGGATCCACATCACATTGTTCGAGGAAACTGTCCCAAATACACCCCTATGAATTCCCCCTCATGGCTTCCTCTGCCAATCTGACTTGTCCAATCTAGATGAAGATAAAATTTACCCATGATTAATGTACTGTCTTTATTATAGTCCCTCATTACCTCCTGATTTATTCTGTGTCCCACCATATTGCTACTGTTAGGGGGCCTATAGCCTACTCTGACCAGTGTCTTCCTTCCCATTTTACTTCTTACGTTCACCCATAGGGATGCATGCCTTCTGATCCACAATCATTTTTTTGCTATTACACTTACCCTACCCTGTACCAAGACTACCACCCTACCACCCTTTCCTTTAGCTAGTCCTTTCAAAAAGTTATATAGTCCTGAATATTTAATTCTCAGCTTTGATCTTCTTGTAACATAGTCTCTGTAAGATCATACCCGTTAACCTATATTTGTGCCATTAATTAATTAATTTTGTTCTGAGTGCTACGCATATTCTGACCATTTTGACCCTTGTTACTGCTGGTTTTCTTTCTATGTTTATACATTTTATCCCTTCCGGGCCCATTCTGGGTATCATTATCGAAATAGCTGTTCTGTAATTCTGCTGTATCCTCTTGCTTTGTAAACCTACATTTTCCCTCTCTCAAAGCCTCTCCCCTCTAGTTAGTCAAAAGCCCTCTCTACAGCCCTAGTTTTTTTGGTTTACCAGGTCACTTGTCCCAGCACACAGACGGTGTGAAGCTGGTCCACCGGAACAGTTCCCCTCTCCCCCCAATACTGGTGCCAGTGCCCCATGCACTTGAAACCCACACTACCAACACCAACCTTTGTACTGGGGCTCGGGTAGCAATCCAGAGATTATTACCTTGGAGATTCTGCTTTTAATTTAGCTTCTAACTGTTCAAAACCTTTCAGTAGAATCTCCTTTCTAGTCTTACCAATGTTTTTGCTACAAACATGGATGACGGCTTCTGAATCCCTCCTCTCTCCTTTTCTAAGTTTCACTCCAACCCAGAGTAAATGTCCGTAGCCCTCACTCTGGGCTAGAAGTGCAGTCTTCAGGACACCCACTCAAGGCTGCAGATAACAGAGTCTGTCCCTCTAATTATACTGTCCCCTATCACAACTACGTTTCTATTTCTTTCTCCCACTTGAACTTCTCCCTGTACTAAGGTGCCCCAATCAGTTTGTTCATCCTCCCTGCCGTCCCCACTCCTGTCCACATAGCTTGCAATAACCGTGTAACTATTGGACATTTGCAAAGGCTGAGACTCCTCAAACACTACGCCCTTGGTCCTCATATCTGCCTAACCAACAGTCACACCCCGCTGTCTGTAATCACACACCAATTTTGATTTACTTAATCTGAAGAGTATAACCACTCTCTGGAACAAAGTACCAAGATAACTTTCCCCTTCCCTGACTTTGCATCACATCTGCAGCTCAGACTCCAGCTCAACTCAGATCCGAAGTTTCTCAAACTGCAAACACTTGCTACATAGATGTTCACTCTAAAGCATATTAGTGTCCAGCAGTACCCACATGCTGCAGCAGCAATACATCACCTGCCCTACCATTACTAATGTATTTGATTTAATTTATATATTCATTACTTGAGATTCCCTGCTCTTTATGTTTTACTGTAATAATATTTCATTCTCTTTAAAAAAAATTGCCAGTATTAGTCTTGTATTTAACCAGCTAATTTTAAGAAAAATGAGAAGACAAACACTGGAGACTGAAGCACAGACTGAAGACCTGATTTTCCTTTTAAAGACTGAAAACATTCACCAATCCTACTCACCAAAAGGCTTCATTCTCTGCACTCGTGTCATTCCATGTTTGGTGATGTCCCTCCTCCACTGCCCTCGCTGCAGGGAGACCTCTCGATCCACACTTTTAGTCCCTTGCCACACACTTCTCACTCTGGAGAGTTTACTTCTTGAAGTTAAATCACCTCTGTCTCACTTTGTACCTGGTTCTCACTTGAGTCAAATCCCTACCACCCACTTGGCCTTTGTCTCACTCTACTTGTGTGACCTTCACACTGAGCATGCAGCTTGAATATGTGCACGCCCAAATCTCTGAGTTATGAAGTGCTAACTTCTGTGGAAGCAGAAATGGACCAAGCTGGTGAAAATTGGAATCGTAAAGCCAAGGGGTTAGCTAACAGGTTAACATTTGGCAATTCTTCAAACGTGGGCTGTATAGCATGCTAAACAATCACCACATCTGCATACAGTACTAAATAATGAGATTGTAACAAAAGTGAAACTCAAAAGGGAGCCATAATAAAAGGAATTCAGTCCATTTTTCTATTTAGATTTAATTTCTTCTTTCTCAACTCTTCACTTGCTCCAGGGTTTCTAGCTTGGCTGATCGGTATGGATTGGTTTGGCTTTGGTTCTTAATCACAGGGACATTATTGTTGCTGGAACCCAGATGTTAAACAGATTCCAAATGACTGAACAGTTTGAGTGGATTGGCTGTTAAAGACTAAATTTGATATACCCTTTGCTTTAGTCTTTCTCATGTTCTGCTGAACAATTAGCTCTGAAATGATTTGTATATTATAATCTCCATTTCCAGTGATCCTCATTTGCTCGCCAATCTTCACAATCTGGCATCATCATCTTGCATACTCTGAAACTCACTTCTTGCCTCTTGTTATCTCTCAATCTGGAGGCGGTTTTTTTTTTGTTTGGCCTTAAGATTTTGATTCCACATTCCCTTTCTGACACTATATTTTCACTAACTACTCAATCTAGACATTAAACATGAATCCATTTCCCTGTTTCCTTCCGGTAGGTTTATTTGACATCTTTCTCTTGCCTTTTCAATGGAAGCAGCTAGAACAGGTATTTGATTTCCTAATGATCCCTTGTATGAAATCTTTTATCTCTTCATGCTTCTAGTTGCACTTCTCTTACGATTGAAGTAAAGATGCTAACTGAAATAACTCCATATAGACCGGTATCCTGTCATCAAGTTACCCTCTATTTAAACATTGTAAATCCTTGACACTGCCAGCTCTTAGAGTGAACAGAACCTCTGAGACTTTTGCATGAGGGGTGTCCTTATAATCAAATAGGAACTGGGACATTTTGGCATCTAGTGAAACTGTATGCTGTTTTTTAAGCGTGCTTCAAAGTTTCGACTGCTCTTTCTGCCATTTGACTTGAGGAAAAACTCAAATTCCTTGCTGGTAAACGATGGCCCATTATCTGTGACTAACACTTCCAGGAGTCTGTGTATTGCAAAAGATGCATTTAGTTTTTCTATCATTGTCTTCATGTTTGACAAATAAATTCTATACACATCCAGCCACTTTTGAGTGGGTATTCACAATAACTAAGAACGTTGAGCCCATGAAAGGACTTGTATAGTTGGTTTGTAACCAAGTCCAGGGTTTACCCAGCCATTCTGACAAATGTGGGGTAGTTGTTGCTGGTAATTTTTGTCCTGTTGGCATTCTGGGCCCTGCCCAACCAATGCAGATATGTCGGCATCCAATCACGGCCACCAGGCATAACTTCTCACCAACTTCTTCATTCTGGAAATCCCTGGATGACTGTGCTGGAGATCAGCCAGTATGTGGCAGCGACTTTTACTCAGGACAATCACTCTTGCTCCCCATAACAATAATAAGCCATCCTCTACTGTGATCCGGTCTCTCCGGTTCCAAAAAAGTTTCACCTCTGGTTGTCAGCCCTTTGGTTTCCCCCCTAGACATCAGCTGTTTCAGTTTTGCCAGATTTGGATCTTTCTGCATCTGAAGTCTGATATTGTCAGGTATCACTGGAAGTGTGCCCAGAAAATTTAAAACCGTTATGACTTTTCCAATGTCGGTACAACCAGGGGTAAATCTGCCAGTGGGGGCAGCTCAATGCATTCATATTTGCTGCTTGGCCTCCCAGGCATTGTTCCAACTTGTAATTATACGTGTTTGGTATTTGAGTCCATGGCTGATTTCAGCCTGAAGCTACAGGCTGCACTGCCTTGTCCTCTTTAGGTATACCTAGCAATGGATTGTGGTTCATTACTATTACAACTTTACATATGTAAAGGTATTGGTGGAACTTCCTGACTCCAAATATGACCGCAAAACCTTCCTTTTCTATCTGGGTTTTAGATCCAGTGACCCCTCATCAGAACAGGACTCTTCCTAAAATACTTGGAGGATGATAGCTGTTTCTTTACTTCCCTGAAAACTATGGCTTGGCTATGTGATCGTTTCCAAGGCTGACCTCTTTTTAGGAGTTGGTGCCAGGATGGAGGCCAAGTTATGTTTGAACTTTCCATAATAGTTCACCAGCACAAGGAAAGACCTAAGCTCCAGTACAGATGTGGGAGCTGGGGCACCTTTGATCGCCCTCACTTTATCTTCCAACAGGTGTTACTGGGTCATGTTGACTCTGTAGCCCAAGTAAGTCACTTGAGTGCCTGGAACACACATCTTCAGTTCTGAGGCATATGCCCACCTGGGAGAAACGTTCTCTAAGTGCTCATTATTGGTCTTCTCTGTTATTAGCGTGTCATCTAATAAATGGCAACTTGGAGTAGACCTTGTAAAATGTTTTCCATCGTCCACTGAAAAATTGCACAGGCTGATGGTACCCCAAAAGGCAATCTTACATGTTGGTACGAGCCATCGTGGCTATTAATTGTAGCATTCCTCTGGGAATCGTCATCTACCCACAATTGCAGGTACACATGGCTTGTGTCCAACTTTGTGAAGGATCGCTCACCCCGCCAGTTTTGCATATAAATGCTCTAGCTGAGGGATTGGGTATTTTTCCAGTTGTGAGAAGCGGTTTCCCATTTGTTTAAAATCCCCCCAAAAGTGAATCAACCCAAAGGACTTCACAATCGGTATGACCAGTGCTGCCAATTCTGCAGACTAGACTGTTTTGATGATTCCTTTGCTTTCCAGCCTTCTGATTTCAGCCTCTACTTTTGCCCTTAAGGCAAATGACACTGGGCAGTCCTTGCAGAATCGTGGAATTGCTTCCTTGTTAACATGCAAGATGGCCTTGGCTCCTTTGATAGTCCTAGACATTCCTGAAAAACGTCTGGGTATTTAATTAGGAGTTCACTCAGGCAGGCATTTTCTAATCAAAAAATGTTGAGCTGTTTTTCTCAATCTTTCTGAATCTTTCTCAACCAATTTCACCTCATCAGGCTTGGGCCCGAGCCTTTTATTACAATCAATGGTAACTGAACCTGCTGCTTCTCATATGAGACCAGAACCGAAGTTATACCCTTAATGTTAAATAGACAGTAATTAAACTGTAACATTAAGTTAGAAGAGGTCACATGGTCTGAAATGGACAAGCCCAATTTGCTATGTAAGTGCAGGTACTTTATGCTGTTTAATGCATTTTGGATGGTCAGCCAAACAGTGAGATGCAGCTTTTGGACCATTTACTGGAATGCAGCACATCTCTTAACAGCAGCTACCAGATTTTCATGCTCAACCCCATATCTGTCCCTCATCTGATGTAACTGTGCAATCTGTGAATGAACAATAAACTTATTGCATTTACGTCAAGTTCTGGCCCAATATTGCAGTATCAGTATGCCACCAAAACAGATTAAAATTTGCTATGAACAAGGATAAGTCAGGACCTTGCAGGAAGGTACTAAATTGGGAGAAGGCCAATTACATCAGTATTAAGCAAGAGCCAGGGAGTGTAAATTGGGAGCAGTTGTTATCTGGCAAGTCCACATTTGACATGTGGGAATTGTTTAAAGACCTGCTGATGAGAGTTCAAGACCGACATGTTCCAGTCAGGCGGAATGACAAAGATGGCAAGGCAAGGGACCCTTGGATAACGAGGGCGGTTGTGAATTTAGTCAAAAGGAAAACCAAAGCACATGCAAGGTTTAGGAAGCTAAAATAGGACAGGGCCCATGATGAATGTAATGAAAGCAGGAAAGTACTGAGCAGGGGTTTAGGAGAATAAGAAACAGTCATGAAATGACCTTGGCAAGTAGGGTTAAAGAGAAACCCAAGGCATTCTATAGATACATTAAAAACAAGAGGATAACTAGGGAGAAAGTAGGACCACTCAAGGATAAAGGAGGGTACTTGCACTTGGAGGCAGATGATGTGGGTGAGATCCTAAATGTGTACTTTGCATGGTATTCACCCAGGAGAAGGATATGGGGGATAGTGAGATTTGTGTGGAGCATGCTAATATGCTAGGGCATTTTGAGATCAAGAAAGAAGTGGTGTTGGGTCTCTTGAAGAGCATTGAGGCGGATAATGTACAGGAGACCTCTGCAGGACACCCTCTGTGAGACAGCGAAGAAAGGCAGCGAATCAGAGGGCGGGTGAGCGTCATCACAGCGGAATTCTGGAAGACATCGCTGCAGTGATCACGACTGTACAGCAGGTCAGAGGAGAGAATCATGGATGCTAAGGAAATAAGGGAAACAAGTGGGGATGTTTTGGACTGCAAACATATTACCAGAGGAGGTGTCTGCAAACTTAGATTGCATTAAGGTGGATAAGCCCCTCGGCCTGATCAAATCCATCCTCGGCCATGTGGGAGGCTAGGGAAGAAATTGCAGGGCCTTTGCAGAGATTTTTGCTTCATTTTTAGCCACTGGTGAAGTTCCAGAGGACTGGAGGGTGGCTAATGTTGTTCCATTGTTTAAGAAAGGCAGCAAAGACAAGCCAGGGAACAACAGACTAGTGAGCCCGATGTCAGTGGTAGGCAAGTTATTGGAGATGATATTGAGGGACAGGATCAAGCAACATTTGGATAGTCAAGGTCTGATTAGGGATAGTCAGCATGGATTTGTGTGTAGGAAGTCAAGACTGACAAATCTTTTAAAGTTTTTCGAAGAGGTAATGAAGAAGATAGATGAGGGTAGGGAAGTGGATATTGTCTAAGAGATAGTAGGAACTGCAGATGCTGGAGAATCTGAGATAACAAGGTGTAGAGCTGGATGGACGCAGCAGGCCAAGCAGCATCAGAGGAGCAGGATAGCTGACGTTTTGGGTCTAGACCCTTTGGGTCTAGGCCCGAAACGTCAGCTTTCCTGCTCCTCTGATGCTGCTTGGCCTGCTGCGTCCATCCAGCTCTACACCTTGTTATCTTGGATATTGTCTATATGGATTTTAGTAAAGCCTTTGACAAGGTCCTGGACGACAGGCTAGTCATGAAGGTTAGGTTGTATGGGGTCCAGGGAGAGCTAGCTAATTGGTTTCAAAACTGGCTCAATGGTAGGAAGCAGAGGGTGATAGTTGAAGGATGTTTCTTAGACTGGAGACCTGTGACTTGTGGTGTGCCACAAGGGTCAGCGCTAGGACCTCTGTTTTTTCTTATTTACATAAATGATCTGGATATGAACGTACAAGTCATGATTAATAAGCTTGCGGATGATACAAAATTAGGAGCTATTGATCACGAGGAAGATTATCAAAAATTACAGAGTGATCTTGATCAGATGGGGAAGTGGTCTGAGGATTGGCAAATGCAATTCAATACAGATACATGTGAGGTGTTGCACTGTGGAAAGTCAAACCAAGGTGGGACTTATACAGTAAATGGTAAGGTCCTGAGGAGTGTTGTGGGACAAAGGGACCTAGGAGTACAAGTACATAGTTCATTGAAAGCGGCATCATAGGATAGATAGAGTGGTGAAGAAGGCATTTAGCATGCTGGCCTTCATCAGTCAAGGCATTGAGTATAGGAGTTAGAACGTTATGTTATAGTTGAATAAGTTGTTGGTGAGGCTGCACTTGGGGTATTGTGTACAGTTTTGGCCACCCTGTATTAGGAAAGACATAAGGTTTTGGAGTAGATTTGCAGCTCGGATTGTGGGTGTTGAGGTTGGTTGGCTCGCCGAGCATATGTTTCGTTACCATGCTGGGTAACATCCTCAGTGCAGCCTCCAATGAAGCGTCAGTGTGTTTTCCTGCCTGGTTTTTAAACTCTGGAGTCTGTTGAGATGGATTGCCTCACTTCCGGTTTTCCTTCATTGTGGAGTGTATATGGGGTCGAGTTCTATGAGTTTATTAATAGCTTTCTTCGTAAAGACATTGTTAATCTGGAAAGTTGCCAGGACGAGTAGGCTTGAGTTATCGGGAGAGGTTGACCAGGATAGGTGCTTTATTTCTTGGAACGTAGGAGAATAAGGGATGAACTTATTGAAGTGTATAAAATTATGAGGGGCGTAGATAAGAAAGTATATAGTCTTTTTCCCAGGGATGGGGAAATGAAAACTAGAGGGCATAGGTTTAAGGTGAGAGGGGAAAGATTTAAGAAGGAGCTGAGGGGCAAGATCTTCACACAGAGAGTGGTGTGTATATTGAATGGGCCGGCAGAGAAAGTAATTGAGGCAGGTACAATAGCAACATTTAAAAAATGTTTGGATAGGTACATGGATGGGAAGGGTTTAGAGGGATATGGACCAAATGCGGGGAATTGGAACTAGCTGAGTGGGCACCATGGTCAGCATAGATCAGTTTGGGCTGAAGGGCCTGTTTCCATGCTGTATTCCTCTATGACTCTAAATCAGCAGAGGCCCCAGTAGAATGTAGAAAGTGCAGAGGGGAGCTTAAGAAAGCAAATAGGCAAGCAAACGGGACATTATTTTATAATAGAGGACAAAATCAGAGACAATCCCAAGATATTCTATAGGTATATGAAAGGGAAGAGGATAACTATGGAAAGAGTCAGGCCCGTTGGGGACCAAGAGGGCAATCTGCCCCTGGAACTGGAGGACGTTGGTAGAGTGTTATATGAGTCCTTCACACCTGTTTTCTCTCGGGAGAAGGACGATATAGGTACAGAATTTGGGGAGGGGGTCCATGAGTTCTTGAGCAAATTCATATAGAGAATGAGAAGGTAGTTCCACTTTTTCTAGAATGGAAATAGAGATAAACTATGGAAATACGGACATGTGATTCTATCATCAGTGGTAGGGAAACTATTGGAGAAAATTCTGAAGGAGAGAATTAATCTCTGTTTGGAGAGGCAATGTTTGATCTGGGATGGTCAGCACGGCTTTGTTAGATGGAGGTCATGCTTAACAAATTTTATTGAATTTTTTGAGGTGGTGGTCAGGTGTGTAAGTGAGGATGATGTAGTTTATATCGATTTCAGCAAAGCCTTTGACAAGGTCCCACATGGAAGATTAATAAAGAAGGTTAAAAACACATGGGATCCTGGGAAACAATAGTTGTGTTGAATTTGGACTTCCTGAAGGCATTCAACAAAGTACCTCATAAAAGATCAAGTCATAATGTCAGAGCCAATGGTGTTGGAGGTAGTATATTGCATGGAGGGAGAATTGGCTCATTAGCAGGAAACATCGAGTGGGGATAAGGGTTTTTTCCAGTTTGATGATCCATGACCAATGGGGTTCCACAGGGATCAGTGCTGGGACCGCAACTACTTACAATAAAAATTAATGACTTAGAAAATGAATGTACTGTAGTCAAATTTGCAGACAACACTAAAATACGTGGAAAGGCAGGTTGAGAGAGGGATACAAAAAATTACAGATATTGAGTGTTTTAAGTGGGCAAAAAGTTGGCAAATGGAGTATAACGTGGGGAAAAAGTGAAGTTGTTCATTTTGGAAGGGAGAACAAAAGAACAGTATTATTTAAATGGAGAAAAACTGCAGAAAGCTGAAACACATGGGTATGTGGGGGTGCTTGTGCACAAAACGCAGCTAGCATAGAGGTATAGCAGATAATTGGGAATGCTAATGGAGTGTTGGCCGTTATTTCAAGGGGGTTGGAGCGTAAGTGTAGGGAAGTCTTATTGCAACCGTACAAGGTGCTTCTGAGACCTATATGGAGTACTGAAAGCCCTTTGTTCCCCTTAAGAGACAGTTCAGAGAAGGCTCACTAGGACGATGCTTAGTATGGAGGGATTGTCTCGTGAGCAAAGGTTAAGGAGGTTGTGACTCCACTCACCGCACTTCAGAAGAATGAGAGCTGATCTTATTGAAACATAGAATTCTTAAGGATCTTGACAGAGTAAAGTGCTGAGAGGATGTTTTCCATCATGGGAGAGTCTAGGACCAGAGGGCGGCATCACAGAATAAGCGATGCCAATTTAAGTCTGAGATGAGGAGGAATTTCTTCTCTGATGGTTGAGAGTCTTTGGAATTCCTTGCCACAGAGAGCTTTGGGGCAGAGTCTTTCTGTACATTTATGGTTGAGATAGTTTCTTGGTCAGTAGGGGAATCAAGGGTTATGGGGAAAGGGCAGAAAGGTGGGCATGAGGAATGTCGGATCTGCCATGATCCTATTTAAATGGTGAAATGGGCTCAAGGGGCTGAATGGCCTACTCCTGTTCCTGTCTCTTATGGTCTTGGCAAGTTGGATCCAAAATTGACTTAGTGACAGGAGGCAGAGGGGGAAATGAGAAACACCAGGGAATTATTTCAGATGCATCTTGAAAGAACACGTGCTTTTTTATTTGGTTGTTTGGAATGACAATTTGGAGTTCTGTGCAGTTGGTATATGGAATCCCTTTGTAAATAGAGAACTTTGTATAAGATATAAAGAAACATCAGGTCCCTCTGGATGTAAGTGTCGAACCTTATGATGGTTGAATAAACCCTGACTGTTTAATTTCAGAAACTGCAGAAGATACTTGAGGAGCAACTTGCGCACAACCGTCAGTTGTCCGCTGCCTTTGAAGAAGAGCAGGTGGCAAACAGCAACAGCCGCAAAGAACTCGAAGCCAAGTTATCGAACACTGAATCTTTGCTATCGCAGGAACGCAAGAAACTAGCAGAGACTCAGGACTTGCTAAAAATTGAGAGAAGTCACTTATCAGAGCTGAGTGATTCCTTGGATCGTGCACAACATCATGGGCCAAAGGGCCTGTTCCTGTGCTGTACTGTTCAATGTTCCATGTTCTATGTTCTACGTAATCTGTAATGGCTCCCTGGAATAGGTTCTCAGTCTAGCTGAGGTCTTGCACAAACGTAAGGGTTGGAGTCCAGGGCAAATTTTGTTAAAGACTGGTTCTGCTATCACTGAAACAGATTCACCAATATCAACCTCCATTGGAACCATGTGACCATTTAATCAGATTTTTATTTTGATTGGTTCTGATTTGGATATTGCTAAGTATTTTGACAGTTCCAAGCCAGATGTAGGTGGGCTTTCCAGGGTGTATACTCTCCAGGATACTGGCCTATGAGTTCTCTTACTCAATTTAGGTCTAGTGGGACACTTATGCTGCCTTGAGTCTTCATGCCAGTTGGCCCCCGCAAAAAATTTTAATTGTTTGGCCAAGGCTTGGCTTTGTTTCGGGATTTTGCTGTGGGCTGATCTAGAGTGCCTCTGATCAGGATATGTCCTGCGTGAGGCTATGCAATTGCCTTCACTCAAATGGTGTTCCCCAAGCTCAGTCGGACTGGTGAGTACATCCACTTCCATCAGAATACCCTACAGCTCACAGGCTTCACTTGCTGCATTTTCTAATGACAGAGCCAGTTGAAGTGTCTGTTTGAACTCCAGTTGGGCTTCAGCTAGTAGTTGCTTTTGTCGTGGCTACATCATTAATCCCACAAACCAACAGTCTTTCAGCATCTCATTATGTTTAAACCAAAAATCACATACCTCTGCCAGTCATCTTAACCTTGTCAAAAATCCCAGCGTAGATTCCCCTGGTTCTCAAATTGCTGGGTAAAACTGTAGTGTCTCAGAATTAGAGGAGTCTTGGGGTCATAATATTCCTTAACTAAATCCGTCAACACTTGGAAGGTTTTAATATCTGGTACCTCAGTGAAAGTTTGGTTCCTATAACTGAAAAAGCTACGGGTCAACAAATTCAGGAGAATTGCTCGTTGCTTTTCATCTGCTCCAGGAACATTTGCCCAGAAAAAAAAAACCACATTCTTTCCATATACTGGGTACAGTCTTCGAAAGCAGAATTGAACAAGTCAAGCTTTCCAAATAATGGCATGATGCCAGAAATGCTTACCCCAACTGAAAAAACAACCATTGTGAATGAATTTCATCAGGAGTGTGCTTTTGTCTCGTCACCACTAAAATAATGCCACAGAGGCCCATATCCCATCATCAAGTCACCATTTATTTACACATGGAATGTGCTTGACACTGATTCAGTTTCCTTGGAGCCAGCTTTCAGAGTGAACAGAACCTCTGACACTCCTATTTATATCTGTGAGCCAGGGCTCTGTGATTGGACCAGATTAACAGCCCCAATCAGGGACCTCATAGAATATGAGATCCCAGATTGGGGCTGTTAATCTGGTCCAATCATCTTGGGATCTAATATTCTATGAGGTCCACCTGATTGACCTCATTACAAGAACAACAAGTCCTTTAACTCTTGTATATATTTCTAATTCCAGTTGTTCCCATGATGGCTCAGTGGCTAGCACTGCTGCCTCACAGTGCCAGGGACCTGGGTTCAATTCCACCCTTGGGTGACTGTCAGTGCAGAGTTTGCACGTTTTCCCTGTGTCTGTGTGGGTCTCCTTCAGGTGCTGTGGTTTCCTCCTACAGTCTAAAGATGTGCAGGCTAAGTGGATTGGCAATGCTTAAATTGCCCAAAGTGTTCAGGGATGTAGATTAGGGGGATGGGGTCTGGGTGGGATGCTCTGTGGACTTGGTGGGCTAAAGGGCCTGTTTCCACATGGTAGGGATTCTATGATCTTACATGATTGGAAAGGCCTTTTAATCCTATCATTCAATATCATCCATCCTTTCTCTCAAATTCATAAAATGAGGCTGTTTAGCCCATTATATCAGTGCTGGCACTTTGAAGGAGCTATACAATTAGGCTAACACTTTCTTATACTGATTGGCAGGACCTTTCCTCCCAAGTATTTTTCTACTTTCCTTTTGGAGGTTATTTGTGAATCCCTTCCCCTCACCCTGTTTCAGGCAGTACTGAAGTTTGATTAATTTATTTTTATGGTAGTTGTGTGATTGCTGGGATGGCCGGCAGAAATTGTTAGGAGAAGAGTGGGTAGCTGGTCATTTCCTGCTATTACAATACTGTTTCAATGAATCATTTTGTCAACAAAGTCTATACAGAACAGTTTTGAAAAACAGTCACTGGACTTTTTTTATTCATTGTGGGAGGTGGGCACCACTGGCTGGCCAGCATTTATTGTCTGTCCCTAATTTCCCTTGATAAATTCCTCAACAACTGTCTGTTGAAGGTTTAGGTTTCTTTAGGTTGACGCACCATGCCCTTAGTGAGGGAATTCCAGGATTTTGACCTGTGGAATGGTGATATATTTCTTAGTCGGGGCGATGAGTGGCTTGGAGGGGAGTTTGCAGATGGGTGGTGTTCCCATGTATCTGCTGCCCTTGTCCTTCGAGATGGAAGTGGTCCTGAGATTGGAAGGTGCTGTCTGAGGATCTTTGGTGAATTTCTGCAGTGCGTCTTGTAGATAGTACACACTGCTGCTACTGAGCGTCGGTTGGTGGAGGGAGTGGATAGAACAACATAGAACATAGAACAATACAGCGCAGAACAGGCCCTTCAGCCTCGATGCTGCGACGCCCTGTGAACTAATCTAAGACCATCCCCCTACACTATCCCATCATCATCCATATGCTTATCCAAGGACTGTTTAAATGCCCCTAATGTGGCTGAGTTAACTACATTGGCAGGCAGTGCATTCCACGCCCTTACCACTCTCTGAGTAAAGAACCTGCCTCTGACATCTGTCTTAAATCTATCACCCCTCAATTTGCAGCTATGCCCCCTCATACTAGCCGACGTCATCATCTTGGGAAAGACTCTCACTGTCCACCCTATCTAATCCTATGATCATTTTGTAGATCTCTATTAAATCCCCTCTTAGCCTTCTTCTCTCCAATGAGAACAGACCCAAGTCCCTCAGTCTTTCCTCATAAGACCTTCGCTCCAGACCAGGCAACATCCTGATAAATCTCCTCTGCACCTTTTCCAATGCTTCCACATCCTTCCTGTAATGGAGCGACCAGAACTGTACACAATATTCCAAGTGAGGCCGCACTAGCGTTTTGTACAGTTGCAGCATGACATCACGGCTCCGGAACTCAATCCCTCTACCAATGAAACCTAACACACCGTATGCCTTCTTAACAGCACTATCAACCTGGGTGGCAACTTTCAGGGATCTATGTACCTGGACACCAAGATCCCTCTGCACATCCACACTACCAAGAATCTTTCCATTGACCCAGTATTCTGCCTTCCTATTATTCAGTGGAGGGGACTGCTAGTCATGTATCCAGGTTTGTCGATATTTCACAGGTAGAGGGGGAGGTAAGCTGTGTGAACGGCACAAAGAGGCTCAACATGTATATAAACAAGTTGAGTGAGCAGCCAAGAAAAAACAACAACAACAACAATTTAGTATTTTTAAGATAGCAAAATGTTCAAGACACTTCACAGGAATGTGTGATCATGTTTGGAGCAAGCTGAGGACTAATGACCAAACATTCAGTCAAGGAGGTCAATGTTAAGGAGCACCATACAGCAGAGAGCATGTTAATTAAAGAACAGCTTCCAGTGGCAAAGGTGATTAGGTTTATCGCTGTCTGGCAGCCAATACTGAGCTTAAGACAGTGGCAGATTGAACGTGATGTGAAGACAAGTGAAATTATTCATTTGGGTTGGTTAAGATAGAAAAGGAGAATTGTGTAGAAAGGCGTGAGACTGGAAAGTGTTGGTGTTCAGAGGAGTTTGTGTTTCCTGCTTGAATCTGTTATTAGGAATGTGGTAACTGCACATTGAGAAAGTCATAATGAGGTTCTGAGGCTCCAACAGTAAATTTGCAGATAATGTAAGCAATTAGGAAAGACAATTAGTTTAGTCTGGATTACAAAGATAGGGAAACAAGGACAAGGAAGTCTTGTAGAGGGCTTTGCTGCCACACAGTCCTGCCACTTCTGTTTTACTCTCCCTATTTGGGAAAGATATACTTACCTCAGATGAGGTGCAATGGATGCTAATTAGCTTAATGCTGAATAGGGTTGTACTATGAACAGACCTTGATGAGACTGGCCCCATATGCCTTGCATTTTATGCAAATGAGAGGTGATCTCATTGATACATACAAAATCATTTACAGGGTAGACAGGCTAGGGTGGCCTTTACTCTGGTGGTGGGGATGAGAGGGGCACTCAAAGTCTCAGGAAAAGAGATTTACAAAGACTGGGACCAGAAGAAATTTCTTCACTTAAAGGTTTGTGCATATATTTGGAATGGCCTGCCCTAGAGGGCTGTGGATGCTCAGTCAGTGAATGGGTACAAGACTTGAGGACCGAGCTGGATTTTGTTGTACGAAGGATTCATGAACCTGGAACCAGCTTTCAATGATGTCATGGAGCTGCACATCACTGGGCATAAGTAGCACAGTGTGGATGTTCTTAGAACAATCTAGAACTCTGCACCAAGCCAGACTGCAACATGGACATGAAAACATTAAGTCCTTGCCTTATGTAAGATCAGAGGCTGGTACGTACGTGATACTTTGTATTGATGTATAATAAATAGTTTTATTTTGAAGCCTAAGCTGAAACACAGTTCTTGACTTGGTCTTCTCCTCAACCAGTCTGTCTTGAACCCACGATTATTGTCTGGCGTTGATTTTGTTGAATGTAGGAGTAGGCTTGATGGGTCAAATAGCTTCCCCTGCTCCAAGTAGAAATGATCTTGGATTGAGTTGAACTCTGCAGCAAAATAAAACTGAATGAGCAATCACTTCAGAACAGATTCTGCATTTTGTTAACTATGAGCTGGGATCTGACTCAGCCATTTAAAATTCAGACATGATTCTATCTCTCAATGCGTCTCCATGCCAAACAAACAAAAAACGAAGAAAGTTGCATCTTGTTTGTATTAAATAACACCGCAGGAATCTTTGATGTGTGAGGTGGAAGGATGAATAGCTGTCTATATGCTTGTAACATACTGTGTGAATTGGTTCGTGTAGCCAACGTACACTCAATGTGTGTTTGCAAGGCTCGACTCGAGAAGCTTTTGTTTGTAGATGCAAAAAGGGCAGTGAGTAACAATCAGTGACTGAATCTTTGTGTGATAGAGAGTTACAAGAATTAGTGATTGATTGAATAACAGATGCACATGGAATACTCAGTCAGGTATTTAGTGGAGGACATGATATGTACGTCTTGATTTTAAAGTGTGTTTCTGGTTGCAAATTGGGATCACTTGCAAGTTCCCCACCAAGCCACTCACTATCCAGACTTGGAAACATGTCATCATTCCTTCAGTGTCATTAGGTCAATATCCTGGAATTCTATCCATTATGGCATTATGAGTCACCCTACAGAAAAACGATGGGCCTGGGTAAAGTCTGAGGCCATGCACTTAAATTCTGTGCAGTCCACCTGGCAGTGGTATCCTCTGACATCTTCAGCCTCTCCCTCCAACAAGCTGAAGTCCCCACTTGCTTCAAGAAGACCACCATCACCCCTGTACCTAAGAAAGCACATTCAACTTGCCTTAATGACTACTGACCAGTGGCTCTGACCTCCATAATCATGAAGTGTTTCGAGAGGCCAGTCATGGCCCACATTAACACTAGTCTCCCAGCCTGACTTGATCCCTTACAATTTGCCTACTGACAAAACAGGTCCACAACGGATGCCATTTCCCTAGCCCTGCATTCATCCCTGGAACATTTGGACAACATTAACATCAGACTCCTGCTCATTAACTACAGCTCTGCCTTCAACACCATTTTCCCCTTCAGACTGATTAGAAAACTCCAAGACTAGCTTTCAGCTCTGCCCCCGCAACTGGATCCTCAGCTTTCTGACCTGTAGACCGCAATCAGTGAAGATAGACAACTGTGATAACATAGTATGGAGCTGGAGAAGCACAGCAGGCCAGGCAGCATCAGAGGAGCAGGAAAGTTGATGTTTCGGGTCGAGACCCTTCTTCAGAAGTTCTCCAATCAGTCTTTTCCGAAGAAGGGTCCTGACCCGAAACATCAACTTTCTTACGTCTCTGATGCTGCCTGGCCCGCTGTCCTCCTCCAGCTCCACATTGGGCTATCTCTGACTCCAGCATCGGCAGTTCTTACTATCTCTAAGACAGACAACTATACCTCCTCCACAATAATACTCAACATTGGAGCCCCCCAAGGATGTGTTCTCAGTCCTGTTCAAACAAACACCATTCACAAGTTTGCTGATGACACCACCATGATAGGACGGATATCAAACAATGATGCATCAGAAGACAGAAAGGAGATAGAGATCTAGGTGATGTGGTGCAATGATAACAACCTCTCTCTCAATGTTGGCACAGCTAAAGAACTGATCATTGACTTCAGAAAGAAAGGAGCAGAACACGCCCCCATCTACACCAATGGATTGGATGTTGAGAAGGTTGAGAGCATCAAGTTCCCAGAAGTGACAATAGCCAACAACCTGTCCTGGATTTCCCATATAGTTGTGACAGTCAAGAAGGCACAACAACATGTCTTCTTCCTCAGGTGGCTCAGGAAATTTGGTATGTCCATTAGGACCCTCACCAACTTTTACAGAAGCACCATAGAAAGTATACTGTCCAGGTGCATAATGGTCTGGAATGGCAACTGCTCTGTCCAGGACCACAAGAAACTACAGAAGGTTGTGTAAGCACCCCAGACCATCACAGAAGACAACTTCCCATCCATGGACTCCATATACACATCTTGTTGCTGCAGAAAGGCTGCCAACATCATCAAATACCGATCCCACTCCAGTAATGCTCTCCTACAACCTCTTCCATCAGGCAGAAGATACAGAAGCTTGAACACACGTACCGGCAGGTTCAGGGACAGCTTCCTCCCCGTCATTATTAAACTGTTGAATGGACTCTCTAACTTCAAATAATGCTGATCTTGTTAATGTTGATCTTGTCTAGCACACAGTGTAACCTGTATGTCTTACTCTGTCCAAGTTTTTTCACCCCATAATCTGCATGTCTTTGTTTACTTATGATCTGCCTGTACTGCTTGCAAACCAAGCTTTTCACTGTACTTAGGCTCACGTGACAATAAATTAATTCAATCAATCAAGTACTTGGTTGCAATGGCTGAAGAAGGCAATTTGCCACCACCTTCTCAAGGGCAATTAGGGAAGGGCAATGGCCAGCCAGTGACACCCATATCTCTCAAATGAAAAATTTTTAAAAAGTGGTCTTTGTTGTGAGGGAAAATGGGGGAGGAAGAGACTTCAGGCTTGTAGAGAGAAAGGGACATTAGGGACTTGGGGAGAGAGAGGTTTTCAGGTAAGGAGGAAGAACTGGGGACTTGGTGAAATAAAGCTCCAGAGAGAGAGGGGATTTGGGGACTTGAGGAAAGAACTTGAGAGACAAAGATGGGGAACTGGGGACTTAGGGAGAGAGAGACAGCTCTGGAGACAGGGGGACTGAATTCTGGGGAGTTAAGAAATCAGCAAGAGTGAGTGAGACAGAGAGAGAGAGAGGGAGAGACAGTGGGATGGGGGGCATTGTAGATTCAGGGAGACAAGCGCCTGGGTGAGTGGAAGATGTGGGGATTTGGAAGGGGGTGATGTAGGCTTTGATCTTGGCTGCTCAAATCGGAGGACACTCCGGGTCAGGTATAGCGTGGGGTTAGATACAGAAGAAAGCTCACTCTACTCTTTTAAGATGAAATAAAAGTTCCTTCTATACTGTCCCCATTAAATATTCCTGGGGCAGGTACAGCACGGCGTTAGGTACAGAGTAAAACTGGTGTCGCATCGATGGTTATGAGTTACAATTAGGGATGTATACAATGTCAATGCTTCCTCCACCATATTTTATTAAACTCTGAACACTGGCTCTGTTCAGATAGTAGACTGATCAAAGCACCTCCCAGGTCAAGATCAAGTTTGGGGTGGCACGGTGTCTCAGTGGTTAGCACTGCTACCTCACAGTGCCAGGGACCCGGGTTCGATTCCACCCTCGGGTGACTGTCTGTGTGGAGTTTGCACATTGTCTGCATGGGTTTCCTCCAGGTGTTCCAGTTTCCTCCCACAGTCCAAAGATGTGCAGGGTAGGTGGATTGGCCATGCTAAATTGCCCATAGTGTTCAGGGGTGTGTTGATTAAGTGGGTTATAGGGGGATGGGTCTGGGTGGGATGCTCCAAGGGTCAGTGTGGACTTGTTGGGCCAAAGGGCCTGTTTCCACACTGTAGGGATTCTATGAAGTTTGATGATTTTGCAGTTGTGTCCCTGAGTTGAGCTGAGCTGTCACTGCACTGTCAGCAGTGATGAGTTTTGTGAAGTGGTGGCTGAACTGTTTGCAGCATGATGCTCTGTATGGATTGTTACTGTCATGGACAGTGTAATGAGAAACATTGTTTAACTGTAACTAAGAAACATCTCCACAGATGTTCTGAGACCTGCTGAGTTTCACAAGCAACTCCTAAGAGAAAATGGCCACAGCTTTTCCCCTACCAGTTCCTGGTCTGATGACTGGAGACGTGAGACAGAACTGGGAGTTCTTCCACAGACAGTGGCAGAATTTATTCAATAGCTATGGATTTGTTGAGCGAACCAGAAGAAATGCAAGTCGCTACAATTTTTTACAGTTGGGAAGAGACTGTTCCAAAATTTATTCCAACTTAAATCTCTTTGAAGAGCAGAAAGAACATACGGCAGAAATTTTATAAGCTTTGAAGGCGCCCTTTCAGCTTCAAGTGAATGTTACATATCATAGAATCCCTACAGTGTGGAAGAAGGCCATTCGGCCCATCAAGTCCACACTGACCTTCTGAAGAGCATCCCACCCAGATGCCCCCACCAGCCCCCACTACCCTATCCCTGTAACCTTGCATTTCCCATGGCTAAGCCACCTAGCCTGCACATTCCTGGACACTATGGGAATTTAGCATGGCCAATTCACCTACCCTGCGCAGCTTTGGACTGTGGGAGGAAACCAGAGCAAACCCACGCAGACACGGGGAGAATGTGCAAACTCCACTCAGGCAGTTGCCCGAGGGTGGAATTAAATCTAGGGCCCTGGCACTGTGTGGCAGTAGTACTAACCACTGAACAACCTTGCCACCTATGGATGGTATGTATTCAATACTAGGGAACAAAATGAACAAATTGATCAATACGAAATATCATGAACTCAGCTTGCAAAAACCTATGAATTCATGTCATTTAAGGATGAGTTAATGAGAGTCACAATTGCATTCAGGATAAGGGACCCAAAAGTGAAAATATGCCAATTAAGAGAAGACAAACCTTTACTCAGGACAGCAATTAATGTGTGCTGAAGCACCAAGTTGTCAATCAGGAGCTAGAACATATTCATGACAGAACAGAGCAGATCTTGCATTGTGCTGACTGAAACTTCAGGCGCACAGGCAGAACAACCACAGACAAAAGGCAAGATGGAAATATTACGGAGGACACCCATGTAAAAGAGAAGAAGACACGTCCAGTGTAGGGAAAGCACTGCAAGAAGCTGAATCATTTTGCGCACAAGCGCATAGCAAAAAGTAAGCTGAACAAACATATATGGACGGAACAAAAACAGAAGTTACTGGAAAAGCTCAGCAGGTCTGGCAGCATCTGTGAAGAAAAATCAGAGTTAACATTTCGGGTCTAGTGACCCAAACTGATGGTGGATAGGAAAATGTCAGTTTATGTGCAGAAGATAGGATGGGGCAAGGGGGTAAGGAGTAAATGATAGGTGGGGGTAGAGCCCAAAGAGAGAGAAGAGCAGTTGGACAGACAAGGGAACTGATAACAATCCGACTAGGAGGGTGATTAGCAGTTAATGGACATTGTTCGTGGCTAACAGTAGGTGGTGTGTAATGGCAGACTATGTGATAACAAGGCCTGGTGTGTGGGCTAGGGGGCTAGAACATGGGAGAGTTCAGGCCCTAAACTTATTGAACTCAATATTGAGTCCAGAGGGCTGCAGGGTCCCCACACGGAAAATGAGGTGTTGTTCTTCTGCTTGTGCTGAGCTTCTCTGGAACACTGCAACAAACCTGAGACAGAGATGTTGGCCAGAGAACAGGGTGGTGCATTAAAATGGCAGGCAACTGGAAACTGAGGCTTGGGGACCGCTTTGCAGAACCCACACCTCCTCCCTCACCCCAATCCCAGGCCCCAAGAAGACTTTCCACATCAGGCAGATGTTCACCTGCACATCTGCCAATGTGGTATACTGCATCCGCTGTACCCGTTGTGGCTTCCTCTACATTGGGGAAACCAAGCGGAGGCTTGGGGACCGCTTTGCAGAACACCTGCGCTCAGTTCACAACAAACAACTGCACCTCCCAGTCGCGAACCATTTCAACTCCCCCTCCCATTCCTCAGATGACATGTCCATCCTGGGCCTCCTGCAATGCCACAGTGATGCCATCCGAAGGCTGCAGGAACAGCAAATCATATTCAGCCTGGGAACCCTGCAGCCCAATGGCATCAATGTGGATTTCACAAGCTTCAAAATCTCCCCTCCCCCAACCGCATCCCAAAACCAGCTCAGCTCATCTCCACCTCCCTAACCTGTTTTTCCTCTCACCCCAAGCCACACCCCCATCTCCTACCTACCAACATCATCCCGCCCCCTTGACCTGTCCGTCCTCCCTGGACTGACCTATCTCCTCCCTACCCCCCCTACCTACACTCACCTTTACTGGCTCCATCCCCGCCTCTTCGACTTGTCTGCCTCCTCTCCACCTATCCTCTCCTCTATCCATCCTCTATCCGCCTCCCCCTCTCTCCCTATTTATTTCAGAACCCTCTTCCCCTCCCCCATTTCTGATGAAGGGTTTAGGCCCGAAACGTCAAGTTTTCCTGCTCCTATGATGCTGCTTGACCTGCTGTGTTCATCCAGCCCCATGCTTGTTATCTTGGAAACTGAGGGTCTTTTTTTGTAAGCAGAATATAGATGTTCTGCGAAGTGGTCACCCAGTAAACGTTTTGTTTCCCCAGTGTAGAGGAGATCACATTGTGAGCAGCGAATGCAGCAGGCTAGACTGTGGGAAGTGCAGGTGAAGTGTTGCTTCACCTGGAAGGTATTTTTGGGCCCTTGTATACTGGAGAAGGAGGAGGTAAATGAGCAGGTGTTACACCTTCGGCGGTTGCAGTGGAAGGTGCCATGGGATTGTGGGTGGGCGTTGGGAGTGAAGGAAAAATGGACTAGGGTGTCATGGATTGAACAGTCTCTGCGGAAGGTGTACAAGGGAGGGGATTATGTGTCTGGTGGTGGCATCTTGCAGAAATGGTCGCTGATGATCTTTATCTTTTTGCATTTTGCTACAACTTGCAAAAGCTAATAGCTTCACTGCTGTAGATGCGAAAGATGGTTGCTGGCAAGTGAAGCTAGGTGAATGCAGCAGCTTTCTAACTATATTCTATACACTCTTTAGAAGATACAGATGGCTGTGCATGTCGTTTGGCGTTTCCACTTCTCCAGAGAAGTAACAACACAGACAACATGAGATAATTAAAGATCTTCCTTGAGTGAAAGATATCACGGATGATCTGTTTGTCAATGGATGCAGAGACGCATTGGAAGAAACCATTGCTTTCCACAATCTGAATCTACTGCAGCTGCTCAACAGAGCTTGATGGGTGAATCAGAAGCTGAACAAGAAAAAAAATTACAATATGACCGAAGTCAAATCAATAGGTCATGTAATAACAGGAAAAAGTCATCACCCAGATCCTGAGAAAGTGTGAGATGTGGCAGAAATGCAGTGATCAACTGATGTAAAAGCAGTGCAATGACATGTTGGATTTGTCAACTTTTAGAAAAATTATTGCCCAATTTATTACTGGAGGCTGAACCATTTACACAAACTCACAGCCAAAGATGTGCCATTGTACTGGGGCACAGAACAAGGAGCAGCATTCACTAACATCCAGAAACTAATGTCTGGCCATGCCAGGGTTCAAGCATAAACATGTAAATGATGAAGCCTCCCTGCAGTGTGACCACAGCGAGAGAGGACAGAGGGCAAACCTAATGCAGCAAAGACATTTGATTGCTATCATCTCCAGGGCACTAATGCAAATAAAATGACATTATGTCCAGAGATAAAAGGTACTGCAGATGCTGGAGAATCGAGATAACAAGGCGTGGGGCTGGATGAACACAGCAGGCCAATTTTCCTGCTCCTATGATGCTGCTTGGCCTGCTGTGTTCATCCAGCCCCATGCCTTGTTATCTGACATTATGTCCAGATTGAAGAAAGGGTGCTGAGCAAATTTCTTTGCTTATGAACATTTTCATTGAGATCTACTTGAAAGACGCAGTGACAGTGGGAATAGTCAGTTGTGAGGCTTGTTTGCATTGTATTTTGAAATTGTACCAGTGGATTATCACAAGTGAATGTTATAGTTGTGGAGGTGCATTTGTGAGAGGTTTACAGTAAATCGTTCCTACTGGTTTGTGGTCACAATGAGATTTTTGCTGAACAGGTGAACAGGTATTCTGATATCTGAAGCGAGAATTTCCTTTTCCATATCAGAGAAGTTTGCCTGCACTTTTGGAATGACTTTGGAACTGAATACAATAAGCTTGTCAACCGTTCTCCAAAGCCTCTCCTGGGTACTGATAACTTGATAAGCTTAGAGGGATTGTAATATCAAAGAATACCTATTCTGGAAGATACAGTGTTTTTGAGAATTATGTTGATGATCTTCCATCCACAAGTAAGGTGTATCTTTGTGGAGCAAATATTAAAGAGTTCAGAATATGTGGGGATAAAGAGTTGAAGACAGATTTTTGCAGGGAAGGCATCTTTTGTACACCTGCCATTTTAGTGGGATCAGGTTTAATATCTTTAAAGAGAATGTTGATCTGAAGAAGTTGATTTGGCTCATGTTAATTTGACATTTTTTTTTGCTAGTGAAAACTAAACCTTGTTTACTTGCTGCTTGCTTGAGCTGATGAAGGTTTGCGTCAGTTATGTTTAGTTTTCCCAAGAACTGCGATGTCATCTGCAATACAGAGACAGCCTGTTATTGAAATACAACCTGGCTAACAGATAATCCAGTGGTAATCTAACAAAACAGTATCTACAGAAAGGCATTCTAAAAGTGGTCATTTCCTATGACTCTGGGGTAAGGTGCATAGTCTAACATTCATTCTTGACATCAAGCTTGAAATAAAAATTGTGTGCCTGAAAACTTGAACTTCAGCTCTTCCAGGATAGGATACTTGTGTGGGAATCTTTTGAGTGCATTATTCACTCTCCTTGGATCCAAACATACAGGCAGAATGTCACTTTTCTTCAAATCACAATTAATAAAGGAGCACCAATCCATGTGATGCTCAGCTATATGGATAATGTTGTTCTGATGCATGGAATCCCATTCTAACTTCAGTTTCTCCTGAATTTGGAAACTGCACTTCCAAGGAGGGTCGATAGTGGGTCAGACAGGTGCCCAACAGAATCAATCTAGTCTCTATCTGGGCATTTAGTGTTTATTGTCCATTCCTTTTGGGGTATATCCTTGGATGGAGGCAAAGACTTCAGCTTGTCTAACAGTATCCATGTAGTGTTTGACTGGAGTCTGCAAGCTGTGTTGTTGGATTTACCTTGGACTTCACTGTGCTTGTATGCCACATGGATGTAAATTTAGGAATATCTTTGTTGTTGCTGCTTGGCTGGTTTAACTTCACATACTCTTGTGGAGCATTGGGTTGTATTTTAGGCGTCTCTAAGCACTTGGACACCTTTAACCCAAAGATATCTTGTAGAGCGTGGCTTGCAAATGTCACAAGATGTCATGCATTGTCTTGGAAGGTGAGACAGGCCACACTTCAGATGAGAGTTGGAATGTCTACTGAACTTGTCAATGCTGCTGTAGTTGATCCAGACTCAAACACTGGCAGATGCTGCTGGCCAGCTCTGATTGTTTGTTTTAAATCTCAGTCCTTCGCCAGACACAACATTACTGAGCTTGTCTGAAAGTTCCTTACATAAAGATTTATAATTGCGGTGGTAATGATGAGTTCCATCAGCCTTATTATCTACTTTATTCACCTCTACTGCACTCACAGCAAAGTTGGTCTTCGGTGTCCTGTCTGTAGTTGGCACTACGATTTGATCCATGGTATTTTCCTTTTTAAACTCACTCTTATGACTCCCAATAAGTCGCATGATCACCCCTACCTACAACATTCTGAACAAAGGTGTCTCACTTTATTCCAATGCAAGCACTGGGGTCTTCCTTTCTGATCTAAGGAGAGGCTTATCCAGATGGGCAAAAAAAACCGCTTTATATCCAAGGCATTGTCAGCCATGGAGACGTGCATAAAAGCAGGTTCTCTCAGTCACATGGGTGTGCAAGAAATTTTCAGACTTCTCCCTAAGGTTGAAAAAGTTCCTAGAGACAGACCATAAGCCATTGGTGTCCCTTGTACATGGGAAAGAGACTGGGAGAGGAGTCTGATTACCCCTTATGAGATTTGCCTACAAGACCAGATATGTGCAGGGTAGGATACAAGCGATGGCCTTCCTGTGAGACCGCCGTCAACCTTACAGTAACTGATGAGGAATTTACTAATGAATGTACTCCTGCCACACTGATTCAGTGACCCAAAACAGGCTTGAACAACTGCTAAAGAACCAAAAGAAAGACCGAGAATGTGTTGCCGTTCATCAGTGTTACGTCAGAGGGTGGTCAGTGGGCTGGCCTTGTAGTCTTACCCTGAGCACTGACAGTATTTCACAATTCGAGAACACTCACTGAAGTTTGGTGAAGGGCTGGCCAGTCCAGCTTCATCATGACAAGGTACCCTTGATAAGATAAAACTGGGGTACTTGGGGATCACCAAAAGCAGACCCAGGGTTTGCCCTTCTGTAGGAAGGATGTCATTAAACTGGAAAGGGTGGAAAAAAAAATTTACAAGGATGTTACTGAGACTGGAAGGTTTGAGTTGTAAGGAGAGGCTAGATAGGCTGGAACATTTTTCCGTTGAGGTTGAGGGGTGACCTTATAAAGGTTTATAAAACTATGAGTGGGCATACGTTTAAGGTGAGAGGGAAAAGATTTAAAAGGCACGTGAGGGGCAACTTTTTCACATAAAGGGTGGTGTGTGTATGGAATGAGCTGCCAAAGGAAGTGGTAAAGGCCGGTACAATTACAACATTTAAGAGATATTTGGACAAGTACATAGATTGGAAAGGTTTAAAGGGATATGGGCCAAGCACAGGCAAATGGGACTAATTCAGTTTAGGAAGCCTAGCTGGCATGGCTGAGTTGAGCCGAAAGGCCTATTTCCATGCTGTATGACCCTATGACCTCAGAGCTAAGTGTGAAACCTGTTTCTCACAGATCTGGGCAGAGAGAGCCACTAATCCTTATCACCTTCCTCACCAGAACATGGCAACAACAGGAGAGAGACGACATATTGTTTGGCTGATAGTCTTACCTTATTGCTGTTGACTGTTTCTCACAGTGAACGGAAACAAAATGAAGTGGAAACAACCAGGAGAGGAGCAGTCAGCATCAGACGTTCATACACATGGTATCCCAGATGTGGTCGTGCCCAACAATGGACCTCAGTCTGCTGGTGAGGCTTTCAGTTCACTTGCATTCACTCCCAAATTTAACGTGTAATGTAGCACGTAGTCTGTTCGCTGACATTCCCACAGCGGGGTGTGGGTTCAAGATGGCTGAACTCCATTATACAGACTTATTAATTACATATCTACTCCCGTGGTACTTATCATCCTTGGAACTGTTGACGGGGGCGGGGAACGCTGCAGACTCAAATCCTGATCCTATCAAAAAGGTTGACTCCACAGTTCTATAAGAATGTTTGTCATGTGATAACCAGAAGTCAGAACCCTGAAGTGCTGTGGACATTCTTAAGTTGCAATTCCAAAATATGTATTTTAAAAGAGGGCTGATGCATCCATAGATGTTTGCAGATGTAAGTCATGTGGCTGTCTGGACAGAAAGAGACAGACCCATGCAATATCACAACTAACAATAGGAAGGGGACTTCAAAGAACACCCCTTTTGGAAGGGATTGTTCACATTAGACTGGCCTCTGATCTCCTGTGAAGAGAAAGATAATGGGGGTCTGATGACCCTCTGCTCAACAGAAAGCCACGCCCCAGACTGGAGACACATTCACACTGTTCCAGTTGTGGTCTGACTAGTACCTTGAATTGTTTTAGCAAAACCTCCCTACTTTTATACTCCATTCCCTTTAAAATAAAGACTAACATTCTACTTGCCGTCTCTATAACTTGCTGAACTTGGATGCTAACTTTTGTGATCCATGGACGAGGACTTCCACATTGCCCTGTTCTCTATCTTTCAGCAGTTTTTATCCATTTAAATAATACTTATTTCCTCTATTCTTCCTGCCAAAGTGCACAACCTCATATTTCCCCACATATGCTCCATCTGCCAAGTTTTTGCTCACTTATTAAACCTGTCTATACCCTTATGCAGACTGTTTGTGCCATCCTCACCTCTTGCCTTCCCACCTATTTTGTGTCATCCACAAACGTGGATATAGTACATTCACTCCCCTCATCCAAGACATGAATATAATGCTATAAAAATTGTGGCCCTTGTATCAATCCCTGTGACACACCGCTAGTTAGAGATTGCCATCCTGAAAATGCTCCTCTTAATCCAACTCTCTGGTTCACATAAAGTTGTAGCTGTGTTCCTTAAAAGACATCACTTCAAATGAAACAACTTAAACTGATTCACGGGTTCACGTAGGACTCAATGTTAAAACCAGATTAGGTTTCTTGTCTTTCCAAGACAATGTGTAGTGCATGTGCAGCACTGTGCATTCTATTGAAATAAAAGGTAGGGTAAAGTCACTATAGTCATACCAGACCATACAGCTGCTCTCTCATTAGAGTGGTGGTTTAGCCTTTGAGGCACCCACCTGAGGTGAGGTTGAGAAGGATAGTCCTTCATGGTAACCTCAAGCAGGAATTGAATCCACGCCATTGGTATTAGTCCGCATTGCAACCCAGCAGTCCGGGCAACTGAGCTAAACCTTTTAATGGAAATAAGGTTGGGCAGGACAAAGAAGGCAAGGGTATACAAGATGAACACTAGGACTCTGAAAAGCACTGAGGATCAGAGGAAACTCGGTGTGCATGTACACCAGTTCCTTAAGGTATCAGGACAAGTGGATAAAATGGTTAAGATGGCATATGGAATACTTGATAACAAGCATGGGGCTGGATGAACACAGCAGGTCAAGCAGCATCATAGGAGCAGGAAAACTTGACGTTTCGGGCCTAAACCCTTCATCAGAAATATGGAATACTTGCCTTTCTTAGTTGAGACATGGAATTTAAGAGCAGGGAGGTTATGCTGGAACTGTATAAAAGATTGGCTGGGCAACAGAGTATTGTGTGCAGTTCTGGAATCCATATTATAGAAGGAATGTGATAGCATTGGAGAGGGTGTTGTCTGGGCTGAAGAGTTTCAGTTACGAATAGAGTTTGGACAGACTCATGTTGTTCTTCTGAGAGCAGAGGAAATTGAGGGGAGACATGATTGCGATGCATAAAATTGTGAGGGGCGTAGATTGGCTAGACAGGAAAAGAACATTTCCCCTAGATAGAGGGATCGATCACAGGGACATAAATTTAAGGTAAGAGGTAGGAGGTTTAGATGATATGTGAGGAGAAACTTTTCATCCAGAGGGTGATGGGAACCTAGAACTCACTGCCTGGAACGACAGCAGAGGCAGAAACCCTCGTAACATTTAAGAAGCATTTAGATGTGAACTAGCGATGCCAAGGCTATTGGCCAAATGTTGGAAAACAGGATTAGAATAGTTAGGTGGTTGTTTTTGACTAGCGCAGGCTTGATGGATCGAAATGCCTTTTTTGTGTTGTTGATCAAATTTTTAATTTGATAAAGTCCAGTGAACGTTGCTTGTAGTAATTGTCTGGAGATAGTTAACAAATAAAGATGTGTGCTGGCTGGTCCGGGTATGTCTGGTTTCCGCCCATGGTATGTGCCCTGAGATGTTGCTGCCTGGTGTCCAAGGTGGAGGCCTGAGGGAGCAAGCAGTGAGCTGGAGTCACCAAGTTACCACTCCAACGTTTTTAATGTCAGGAATTGCCGCCAATCTATCTGGCGGGAGAGAAAACTGGTAAATGCAGATCAATGTTGAAGGAACAGCCCTCAAAATGAGGATAAGAATCCATTCGAACATATACAAATAGGCCACTCGCTGCTCACCAGCAAGAATCCCATCACACTGTTCAACACCTGGTGGGAAAATGGGACTTTTTTGCTCTTGATGTTGGGCATTTCCTCACTGCTTATCCAGTGCGATTCTCCAGACTTTCTCACCATTTCCCAACTTCATTCAATAACAGGGAAAATTCAATCCCTTCAGCTCCTGTCTAATTCTATGAGTCTGGGTTTTCATCACAATACGACCAGGAGACATCTAGCATGTTTGTCCTGCAGCATTTCAGTTACTTTTATTTCTATTCATTGTTCCAACTCCCTCTATGAAGCCACCACATTTGAACCATCTCGCCGTTACCCAAGATAAAATCGATTCGATCCATAGGGATTTGATGTTTATTCCAACTACCCAAGGATCTGGAACAGCCAGTCAAAGTGGAAGAAACTGAGATACTACAGGAGGAACATCCTGGATTGTTTTCTGACTATGTTGTGACTAGGTCTCAGGTGCATAGAATTAGACAATGGGAGGAAGAATTTACACAAAAAGGAGATAACATGGACATTCAGTCATCTGACACTGGACTCAAAAACTCATATAAAAAGGAGGGAGGCAAATCGAATGCAGCTGACATGTTTTTCCCACTTTCTTCAATGGAAATGTAGCCAGCAGACCCTGATACAAACAGCCTACTCAAAAACTGAATCAGAACCAATACTTGATTGCTATTGTGTAAAGACAAAGGGCAAATGAGGAAATGGAGACCATCTCAAATGCCAGCTGCCGAGGAATGGGCAGTGGTCCATGAGATAGGAGATAGTGGCTCGGTGGTTAGCACTGCTGCCTCACAGCACCAGGGAGCCAGGTTCGATTCCAGCCTCAGGTGACTGTCTGTGTGGAGTTTGCACATTATCCGCGTGTCTGCGTGGGTTTCCTCTGGGTGCTCCGGTTTCCTCCCACAGTCCAAAGATGTGTAGGTTAGGTGGATTGGCCATGCTAAATTGCCCATAGTGTTCAGGGATGTGTAGATTAGGTAGGTTACAAGGGGACGGGTGCGGTTGGGATACTCTGAGGTTCGGTGTGGACTTGTTGGGCCGAAGGGCCTGTTTCCACACTGTAGGGATTCTAATTCTAATTTGTTTGGACAGAAAAGTGTCAGTGTACAACCACAGAGGATGCTGGAAAAACTCAACAGGTTTGACAGATCTATAGAGAAAGGAACAGAGAACTCCAGTTGCCAAACCATTTAAAGTGGCTGTTGATGCTAATGATGCAGGAGTTGGTGCAAATAATCTTCCCTCCATCATAAGGTCAGAAGTAGAGTTGTTTGCTGATGATTATACAATGTTTAGCACCATTCGCGACTTCTCAAACACTGAAACAGTCCATGTTCAAATGCTGCAAAACCAGGACAATAAACAGGGTTGGGCTGACAAGTGGCAAGTAACATTCACACCACATAAATGTCAGGCAATGACCATCTCCAATAAGAGACAATGTAACCACTGCCCCTTGACCTTCAATGGTTTTACCATCACTGTATACCCCCGCACTATCAACCTCCTGGAGGTTACCATTGACCAGAAACTCAATGAACAAAGAACAGTGCAGCACAGGAATAGGCCCTTTGGCCCACCTACCTGCAATAACATGTGATGCCTTTTTAAATTAAAAGCCACTTGCCTTTATGCGGTTGGTATCCCCTTATTCCTGTCAATTCATATATCTGTCAAGATGCTTCTTAAATGTTGCTATTTATCTGCTTCTACCATCACTTTGGGTAGCTCATCCCAAGCACTTACCACCCTCAGTGTAAAAACTTGCATCTTTCATCTCCTTTGAACTTCCCCCTTTTTACCTTAAGCCCACGTCTCCTAGTAATTGACATTTCTATCCTGGGAGAGAAAACTCTGATCATCAATTTTGTCCACATCTTTCATCATTTTGTAAACCTCTTATCAGGTCACCCCTCAGCCTCCTACTTCCAAGTGAAAATAAACCAAGTTTGTCCAATCTCTCTTCATAGCTAATACTATCCAAATAAGATAACATACTGGTCAACCTTTTCTGTATCCTCTCCAAAGCTTCTACATCCTTTTGGTGGTGTGGTGTTTGGACTGTACACAATATTCCATACAGCTGCAATGTGACTTGCCAATTTTTATGTTCTATTTTCTGTCCAATGAAAACAAGCACGCTGTATGCTATGCTTTCTTGACCACCTTATTCACTGTGGTGCCACTTCCAGGGAATTGTTGACTTGTGCACCTAGTGACGATGATGCTACTAAGGGTTCTGCTATTTGCTGTATACTTCCCTCCTGCATTAGACCTTCTAAATGCAACACCATGCATTTGTCCAGATCAACTTCCTTCTGCCATTTCTCTGCCCAAGTCACCAGCCTCTGTATATCCTACTGTGTCCTCTGGAAATCCTCTTCACTATCCACAGCTCCCCCAATTAGCCTGATAAGGCCTGATTAGCTCAGTTGACAGAGCATCCGAGGTTAATATAAGGGTTGTGGGTTCGAGCCCCAGGCTGGGCATGCTTGCTTGTATTAGAATCCCTACAGTGTGGAAACAGGCCCTTCGGCCCAACAAGTCCACACCGACCCTTGGAGCATCCCACCCAGACCCATCCCCCATATCCCACTTAATCGACACACCCCTGAACACTATGGGCAATTTAGCATGGCCAATCCACCTACCCTGCACATCTTTGGACTGTGGAAGGAAACCGGAGCACCCAGAGGAAACCCACGTAGACACGGGAAGAATGTGCAAACTCCACACAGAC
>JAHRHZ010000173.1:1891158-1932775 GCA_024137785.1 Ginglymostoma cirratum
TAATTTCAGAAACTGCAGAAGATACTTGAGGAGCAACTTGCGCACAACCGTCAGTTGTCCGCTGCCTTTGAAGAAGAGCAGGTGGCAAACAGCAACAGCCGCAAAGAACTCGAAGCCAAGTTATCGAACACTGAATCTTTGCTATCGCAGGAACGCAAGAAACTAGCAGAGACTCAGGACTTGCTAAAAATTGAGAGAAGTCACTTATCAGAGCTGAGTGATTCCTTGGATCGTGCACAACATCATGGGCCAAAGGGCCTGTTCCTGTGCTGTACTGTTCAATGTTCCATGTTCTATGTTCTACGTAATCTGTAATGGCTCCCTGGAATAGGTTCTCAGTCTAGCTGAGGTCTTGCACAAACGTAAGGGTTGGAGTCCAGGGCAAATTTTGTTAAAGACTGGTTCTGCTATCACTGAAACAGATTCACCAATATCAACCTCCATTGGAACCATGTGACCATTTAATCAGATTTTTATTTTGATTGGTTCTGATTTGGATATTGCTAAGTATTTTGACAGTTCCAAGCCAGATGTAGGTGGGCTTTCCAGGGTGTATACTCTCCAGGATACTGGCCTATGAGTTCTCTTACTCAATTTAGGTCTAGTGGGACACTTATGCTGCCTTGAGTCTTCATGCCAGTTGGCCCCCGCAAAAAATTTTAATTGTTTGGCCAAGGCTTGGCTTTGTTTCGGGATTTTGCTGTGGGCTGATCTAGAGTGCCTCTGATCAGGATATGTCCTGCGTGAGGCTATGCAATTGCCTTCACTCAAATGGTGTTCCCCAAGCTCAGTCGGACTGGTGAGTACATCCACTTCCATCAGAATACCCTACAGCTCACAGGCTTCACTTGCTGCATTTTCTAATGACAGAGCCAGTTGAAGTGTCTGTTTGAACTCCAGTTGGGCTTCAGCTAGTAGTTGCTTTTGTCGTGGCTACATCATTAATCCCACAAACCAACAGTCTTTCAGCATCTCATTATGTTTAAACCAAAAATCACATACCTCTGCCAGTCATCTTAACCTTGTCAAAAATCCCAGCGTAGATTCCCCTGGTTCTCAAATTGCTGGGTAAAACTGTAGTGTCTCAGAATTAGAGGAGTCTTGGGGTCATAATATTCCTTAACTAAATCCGTCAACACTTGGAAGGTTTTAATATCTGGTACCTCAGTGAAAGTTTGGTTCCTATAACTGAAAAAGCTACGGGTCAACAAATTCAGGAGAATTGCTCGTTGCTTTTCATCTGCTCCAGGAACATTTGCCCAGAAAAAAAAAACCACATTCTTTCCATATACTGGGTACAGTCTTCGAAAGCAGAATTGAACAAGTCAAGCTTTCCAAATAATGGCATGATGCCAGAAATGCTTACCCCAACTGAAAAAACAACCATTGTGAATGAATTTCATCAGGAGTGTGCTTTTGTCTCGTCACCACTAAAATAATGCCACAGAGGCCCATATCCCATCATCAAGTCACCATTTATTTACACATGGAATGTGCTTGACACTGATTCAGTTTCCTTGGAGCCAGCTTTCAGAGTGAACAGAACCTCTGACACTCCTATTTATATCTGTGAGCCAGGGCTCTGTGATTGGACCAGATTAACAGCCCCAATCAGGGACCTCATAGAATATGAGATCCCAGATTGGGGCTGTTAATCTGGTCCAATCATCTTGGGATCTAATATTCTATGAGGTCCACCTGATTGACCTCATTACAAGAACAACAAGTCCTTTAACTCTTGTATATATTTCTAATTCCAGTTGTTCCCATGATGGCTCAGTGGCTAGCACTGCTGCCTCACAGTGCCAGGGACCTGGGTTCAATTCCACCCTTGGGTGACTGTCAGTGCAGAGTTTGCACGTTTTCCCTGTGTCTGTGTGGGTCTCCTTCAGGTGCTGTGGTTTCCTCCTACAGTCTAAAGATGTGCAGGCTAAGTGGATTGGCAATGCTTAAATTGCCCAAAGTGTTCAGGGATGTAGATTAGGGGGATGGGGTCTGGGTGGGATGCTCTGTGGACTTGGTGGGCTAAAGGGCCTGTTTCCACATGGTAGGGATTCTATGATCTTACATGATTGGAAAGGCCTTTTAATCCTATCATTCAATATCATCCATCCTTTCTCTCAAATTCATAAAATGAGGCTGTTTAGCCCATTATATCAGTGCTGGCACTTTGAAGGAGCTATACAATTAGGCTAACACTTTCTTATACTGATTGGCAGGACCTTTCCTCCCAAGTATTTTTCTACTTTCCTTTTGGAGGTTATTTGTGAATCCCTTCCCCTCACCCTGTTTCAGGCAGTACTGAAGTTTGATTAATTTATTTTTATGGTAGTTGTGTGATTGCTGGGATGGCCGGCAGAAATTGTTAGGAGAAGAGTGGGTAGCTGGTCATTTCCTGCTATTACAATACTGTTTCAATGAATCATTTTGTCAACAAAGTCTATACAGAACAGTTTTGAAAAACAGTCACTGGACTTTTTTTATTCATTGTGGGAGGTGGGCACCACTGGCTGGCCAGCATTTATTGTCTGTCCCTAATTTCCCTTGATAAATTCCTCAACAACTGTCTGTTGAAGGTTTAGGTTTCTTTAGGTTGACGCACCATGCCCTTAGTGAGGGAATTCCAGGATTTTGACCTGTGGAATGGTGATATATTTCTTAGTCGGGGCGATGAGTGGCTTGGAGGGGAGTTTGCAGATGGGTGGTGTTCCCATGTATCTGCTGCCCTTGTCCTTCGAGATGGAAGTGGTCCTGAGATTGGAAGGTGCTGTCTGAGGATCTTTGGTGAATTTCTGCAGTGCGTCTTGTAGATAGTACACACTGCTGCTACTGAGCGTCGGTTGGTGGAGGGAGTGGATAGAACAACATAGAACATAGAACAATACAGCGCAGAACAGGCCCTTCAGCCTCGATGCTGCGACGCCCTGTGAACTAATCTAAGACCATCCCCCTACACTATCCCATCATCATCCATATGCTTATCCAAGGACTGTTTAAATGCCCCTAATGTGGCTGAGTTAACTACATTGGCAGGCAGTGCATTCCACGCCCTTACCACTCTCTGAGTAAAGAACCTGCCTCTGACATCTGTCTTAAATCTGTTACCCCTCAATTTGCAGCTATGCCCCCTCATACTAGCCGACGTCATCATCCTGGGAAAAAGACTCTCACTGTCCACCCTATCTAATCCTATGATCATTTTGTAGGTCTCTATTAAATCCCCTCTTAGCCTTCTTCTCTCCAATGAGAACAGACCCAAGTCCCTCAGTCTTTCCTCATAAGACCTTCGCTCCAGACCAGGCAACATCCTGGTAAATCTCTTCTGCACCTTTTCCAATGCTTCCACATCCTTCCTGTAATGGAGCGACCAGAACTGTACGCAATATTCCAAGTGAGGCCGCACTAGCGTTTTGTACAGTTGCAGCATGACATCATGGCTCCGGAACTCAATCCCTCTACCAATGAAACCTAACACACCATATGCCTTCTTAACAACCCTATCAACCTGGGTGGCAACTTTCAGGGATCTATGTACCTGGACACCAAGATTCCTCTGCACATCCACACTACCGAGAATCTTTCCATTGACCCAGTATTCTGCCTTCCTATTATTCTTCCCAAAGTGCATCACCTCACATTTATCTGCATTGAACTCCATTTGCCACCTTTCAGCCCAATTCTGCCTTCTATTTGTCTTCTTTGAACAAACCAGTTATGTTTGCTCACCGCAGACTCCAAGTAACTTCACCTTCTGTATCAGTGTGCCACAGGGCCCTTGTCAAAGGCCCTGCTATAGTCCATGTAGACAACAGCCACCACTTTGTAATTATCAATCACCTTTGTCAGTTCCTCAAAAACTCAACCAAGCTTGTCAGACACAAATTCCCCCAAACAAAGCCTTGCTGCTTATTACCAATAAGCGCTTATTTTCCCAAGTGCAAATAAATCCTGTCCCTAAGAACATTTTTTAATAATTTCCCTACCACTGACATAAGGCTCACCAGTCGGTAATTTCCTGAATTATCCCTGTTGCTCATCTGCCTCCTTCAGCATTCTGGGATAGGTCCCATCAGGTCCTGGAGACTTGCCTACCTGAATTCTTTTCAAAACACCTAATACCACCTCCTTTTTTGTATCAACATACTCATCTCTACACTCACTATCCACCCCATCCTTCTCCTTTGTGAAGTACTTGTTAAGGACTTCATCCACTTCCTCTGGCTCCATGCATAAGTTCCCTTCTTTTTCCTTGATTGGATCTATCCTTTCCCTATCCTTGATCCTTATATACACATAAAAAGCCTTGGAATTTTCCGTCTTTTCTGTTTGCCAAGGTCATTTCATAGCCCCTTCTAGCCCTCCTAACTCCTGTTTAAGTTCTTTGCTGCTTTCTTTATATTCTTCAAATGCTCTGTGTTCAGTTTCCTAAAACTTATATAGGATTCCTTTTTCTTTCTAACTAACTTCACAATTTCTTTTCTTGTCCAAGGTCATCAAAAAGAGAGAATGAAAAAATATTAGCCAGCAGGGTAAAGGAAACCCAAAGATGTTTTACCAGTATTTAAAGATCAACAATGATAGTTAAGGAAAATATGGGACCTATCATAGATGAAGAAGGGAACTGTTGAGAACATGGGGCAGCACAATGGCTCAGTGCCAGAGATCTGGGCTCAATTCCACCCTTGGGTGATTGTGTGGAGTTTGCACATTCTCCCCGTATCTGCATGGGTTTCCTCCAGGTGCTCCGGTTTCCTCCCACTGTCCAAAGATGTGCAGGTTAGCTGGATTGCCCATGCTAAATTGCCCATAGTGTTCAGGGATGTGCAGGCTAGGTGTATTAGTTATGGGAATTGTACGGCTACGGGGATAGGGTGGATCTGGGTGGGATGCCCTTCAGAAGGTCAGCATGGACTTGATGAGCCGAATAGCCTGCTTGCACACTGTAAGGATTCTGTGAAATGGAGAGGAAACCAGAAGAATTTTAAATTAATCTTTCCCCCCCATATTCACAAAGGAAAGTGATGACATACTTAGAGTTATCCAAGAGGACCAGTGTGATACATTGGACAAAATAATCATAACAAGAGAGACAGTGCTAGAGGAGTTGAAATTCTTGAAAGTAGATAAGTTGCCAAGTGTGGATGGATCATGGAGAAAATAACAGATGCTCTGATGATTATTTTCCAATCTTCATTAGGCACAGGTGAGGTGTCAGAGGACTGGAGGAATCCAAATGTGGTCGCTATAGTGATTGGAACAATGTCAGCTAGGTGGACCTCATAAAATATGAGGTCCCTGATTGGGCCTGTTAACCTGACCCATCAGGGAGATCCGGCTGACAGATACAAACAGGGGTGACAGAGATTCTGCTTGTCTTAGGAGCCATCTCTGGGCTAACTGGGTCAGTGTCATGTACTATGCACGTGTAAATAAAGGATGACTTGGTGATGGGATACCAGCCTTCATGGAGTTATTTCAGTGGCGACAAGACTGGATTAATGATGTGACCATACAAAAACGCCTACTAGCTGAAGCCCAACTAGACTTGAAGCAGGCACCACAACTGGCTTTGTCATTAGAAAATGTGGCAAGTGGAACTCATGAATTACAGAGTGTCCCAATGGAAGTGGACATGCTCGCCAGGCCAACTGAGCTTGGGGAACACCACTTATGTGACGGCATTTGCACAGCCTCAGTCAGGACATATCCTGAATGCTCTGGAATCCAGCCCTTAGGTTTGCACAAGACCTCAGCTAGACTGTGAATCTATGCAGGAGAACCTTAACAGATTAAGGGTAGGACTTTGGTTCCAGTCTCTAATGTGAAGCAGCTGGTTCAGTTACCAGTGATTGTAGTAAATAACTCGGGTCCAAGCCTGATGGTGGTGAAATTGGTTGAGAAAGATTCAAGTTTGATGAGAAAATGGCTGCCAGAGTGAAGTCGTGTTTAAATACCTGGAAGGATTTCAAGGAGGTCAAGGGACTATCAAATAAGCTAAGGCCACCCTACATGTTGACCAGGAAGCAATTCCATGATTCTGCAAGGCCTGCCCAGTGCCATTTGCCTTACTTGCTAGAGTAGAGGCAGAAATCAAGAGGATCAGTCTAGTTTGTGGAATGGGCAACGCAGTTCATGCAGATTGTGAAGCCCGATGGGTCGGTCCACCTTTGTGGGGATTTCAAACAAATGGTGAACCACTATTCACGGATGGATAAATACACAATCCCTATCACAGAGGACTTATACACTAAACTGGTGTGTGGCTATCTTACACAAAGCTGCGCATGAACCATGTGTACCTGCAATTGCGGTTAGATGAGGATCCCGGAAGTATGCTACAATTAATACCCATAAATGTTTGTACCAATATATGCGACTGCCTTTTGGGGCATCATCAGCTTATGCCAATTTCCAGTGGATGATGGAGAACATTTTACAAAGTCTACCCAGGTCACCGTTTATCTGGATGATGTGTTCATAACCAAGAAGACCAGTTAGAGAATTTGGACATCAAGGCGGATTTACACCTTAGGAGGGAAAAATGTATGTTCCAAGCATCCCAAGTGACCTACTTGGCATACAGTATTGACAAGAGCGGGCTGCATGCATTGGAAGATAAAGTGAGGACAAGCAAAGGTTTCCAACTCCCATATCTGTATCGGAGCTTAGATCTTTCCTTGGGTTGGCAAATTATTATGGAAAATTCATACATAACCTAGCCTTCATCCTTACACTTACTATTGAAAAATGGCCAGTCCTGGAAATGGTCTTGTAGCTAAGCTGTAGCCTTTAGGAAAGTGAAGAAGCAGCAATCGTCATCTAAGGTGTTGGCACACTATGATCCTAAGCGAGAAGCGATGCATCCCCATACAGTATTGGGGTAGTGTTGGTTCATTAGTGTTCCAGAGGAGGGGAACAACCAATTGTATATGCTTCTGGACTTGCACTGATGCTGAATGAAGATACGCCCAGATAGAGACGAAAGGTTTGATGGTCATAGAGACATAAAGTCACAGAATAATACAGTATGGAAACAGGACCTTCGACCCAAACTAGTTCATGCTGACTATGGTGCCTACTCAGCTCATTCCAATTGCCTGCATTTCGTCCATACCCCTCTTAAGCCCTTCCTCCTGCATGTACCTACCCAAATGTTTCCTAAATGTGGCTATTGTACCTGCCTCAACCACTTTCTCTGGCAGCCCACTCCATATATGCACCACTATCTATGTGAAGGAGTTGCCCCTCAGGTCCTTCTTAAATCTTTTCCCTCTCACCTTAAACCTATGCCCTCTAGTTTTCAATTCCCCATCCCATCTCATTTTTGGTGTGAGGAAGTTCCACCAATTCCTTCACAGACGTAGGTTTTTCATAGCAAAGGACCACAAACCCTGCCAGGGCTACTAAAAGAGGACAGGGCCGTGCCATCCATAGGTCAAATTCAACGCTGGGCTCTTATAGTGAGTGCTTACAATTACAAGTTGGAATGTTGTCCAGAGGCCGAGTACAAATGCAGATGCCCTGAGCCAACTCCACTGGTGGATAAGCCACTGGTGGTGCTACCAGAGTCCGTTCTCATTTTAAACTGTCTGGACACCCTTCTGGTCATCATTGACGATATCAGGCTGTGGATACAAAAAAGATCTAGTCCTGGCAAAACTAAAATAGATGGGCGAATCAAAAGGGCTAGCACAACCAGAATTGAAACCTTTCTGGACCTGGAAGGACCTGATCACCGGCATATTATTATGGGGAACAAGAGTGACTGTCCAAAGCAAAGGTTACCACCAGATACTGGCTGAGCTCCACCAGGGTCATCCAGGGGTTTCCAAAATGAAGACGTCAGTGAGAAGTGTTCCGAAGAAGGGAAAAGTCGAACACCTCTGATGGATAAACCGTCGCACAAGCCCCAATCTGTTATGGCAGGGAATAGAGTTTCCCTTCTAATAAATAAACCTGAAACACCCAGAGAAGCTCGCCTCACCTTTACAATCTGTTAAAAGAGTGGTTAAATGAAAGAAAATCCCTGATAGCCACTTCATAAGCAACAAGTAACAATTTATTTAACCGTAACAGTGAACAAATTAACAGACTTAATAACAAACCAAACAATTCCCCCCAGACTACTAACTGTTCCCTAACTAACTTAAATTCTCCTGGCATAATGTTCAAATAAACTAGGTTCCATTTATATAAATCCAATTAAAAGACAACAGTAAATTACAACTTAATCTCTCCAAATTCGCACAGACTGTGTCTTCTGGAACGCTCTGCCTTCTCCATTAAGGCACAAACACCATTCCTCTGCTGATTCTGCTGTAATTGCTTCGGTGGGAAGCAATTAGGACTTTGTGCTAAAATGCCATGGTTCCTTTCTTAGACAGTTGGTGCTTTCTTATAGAGCTTAGCGATTTCTTGTGAGAGCTTGGGTCTTATATCTCAGATGGTGGGCTTGCTTTTCCCTCAGATGGCAGTTGGCTCTCACCCCAATTTTCAAAAACCCTTTTCTTATATCCCACCTCCTCGCGCCCCCCCCCCCCCACCTGATTGACACACCGATTTCTTATAATATGATTGGTTTCAGCTCGTTAAAACCATCAGGTTTAAATTCAGAGACAGGAGGAACTGCAGATGCTGGAGAATCTGAGATAACAAGGTGTAAAGCTAGATAAACACAGCAGGCCAGGCAGCATCAGAGGAGCAGGAAAGCTAGACCCGAAACGTCAGCTAACCTATCCCCTCCCTAACTCCCCACCTACACTCACCTTTACTGGCTCCACCCTCGCCTCTGACCTGTCTGTCTCCTCTCCACCTATCTTCTCCTTTGTCTGTCTTCTATCTGCCTCCCCCTCTCTCCCTATTTATTTCAGAATTCCCTTCCCCTCCCCCATTTCTGAAGAAGGGTCTAGGCCCGAAACATCAGCCTTCCTGCTCCTCTGATGCTGCTTGGCCTGCTGCTTTCATCCAGCTCTACACCTTGTTATCTCAGATTTAAATTCAATTGGTTTTCTGTATTTAGATGCTTGGTTTAAATTAATTGGCTAAATTCAGACTTGTTGTCCTAATGCTAAAACAAAACTGCTGTTTTGCCTGCCAACAGTAAGACCTTTCGATACACTTGTTTCAATTTTGGGGCTCTCTGTACAGTACTTGTAAACTTCCAAGAACAGACAAAGCGTAATCTCTTAAAAGGACCATGTACCGATTTTCCCCGCTATCATTTTTACTAACAAATTCTAACTTCCTGCCTTCCAATTGGTGAATCTACTACACAACTTTGTAACAGAAGTTACTTCTGGTAGCCAGGGTTGGATGCTGTCATAGCCGCATTGGTGGGGCAGTGTCCAGAGTGCCAACAAGGACAAAAATTACTACCAGCAGCTCCCCCACCTTAGTGGGAATGTCTGCATAAACCCTAGACTCAGTTACATGTCGACTATGTTGGTCCTATCATTGGCTCTATGGTTTTAGTTATTGTGGATGCCCATTCAATGTGGTTGGACGTGCATGGAGTTCATTCATCAAACAAAGGGACAATGATTGAAAAGTTGCAAGCAAACACAGGGATGTCGATAGAAAATCACTGCGCGTCTTTTGCAATACATGGACTACCAGAAGTGTTGGTCCCAGAGGATGGGCCACCAGGGGATTTGAGTAGTTCCTAAAGTTGAATGACATTTGGCTGGTAAGGACAGCTCCAAACCATCCATCACCTAAAAGTCTGATGGGAACAGCGACCGAAACTTTGAAGGCAAGCTTAAAGAAACAGCCTATAGACTCACTTGATACCAAATTGTCCCGGTCCTGGTTTGATTATGGACCATCCCTCATGCAACTGAAGGGACAGCTCCAGCAGAGTTGCTAATGGGGAGAAGACTCCACACCAGGTTAAATCTGATCTTCCTGGACCTGGGAGTGGAGAGAGTGAAATGGCATCATGAATGCCAATGCCGGACACAAGACTCCTCCAAGCCAGAGAGACAGTTTACTTCAGGGGACAAAGTTTGGTGTAGAGACCGTGGGAATGTCCCATGCATGGGTAAAAGGCATGGTTGACATGCAGTCAGGTCCATGGCATACAAAGTTCAGGTGGGCAAGGCAGCCCTGAATGTGCACTTGGGCCACATGAAAGTTGCAATCTTGCAAACAGGGCAGGAGCAAAACATAGCCAGCCCTTCGGAACATCCAGCAAGGCTGTCAGAACCTGTGGGTTCTTCCCATCCACCTAGCGTGAAGAATCTGTCCAAGATGGACATGGCAGATGTGACAGCCTTGATGCCGTTACCACCTGAAGAGGAAGATGAGTTTCAGCCAAGATGCTCCAGGTGCAAGAGGCAGGCTACAGTCTGGTACATGCTGCAGTATCCAAGGCAGAGTCAGTCAAACTGGACCTGGTGTGAAAACACCCCAGGAGAAGTTAATGGAAAAAGAGCAGCCCTAATTCCCAGGATTTAGAGGGGGGAGGGATGCAGTAATTGGAACAATGGCAGCCAGATGGACCTCATAGAGTTTGATTTCCCTGACTGGGGCTGTTACCTTGGTCCAATCAGGGAGTGCTGGCTGACAGATACAAACAGGAATGTCAGAAGTTCTGCTCATTTTAGGAGCCAGATCTGTACTAACTGGTCAGTGTCACGCTCTACAGATGTGTAAATTAGGAGTGGCACGGTAGCTCAGTGGTTAGCACTGCTACCTCACGGGGACCTGGGTTCAATTCCAGCCTCAGGCATCTGCCTGTGTGGAGTTTGCATGTTCTCCCTGTGTCTGCATGGGTTTGCTCCGGTTTCCTCCCACAGTCCAAAGATGTGCAGGTTAGGTGGATTGGCCATGCTAAATTGCCTGTAGTGTTCGGGGAGGTTGGGTCTGGGTGGGATGCTCTGAGGTTCAGTGTGGACTTGTTGGGCCGAAGAGCCTGTTTCCACACTGTAGGGATTCTATGTGACTTGGTGATGGGATACTGGTCTTTGTGGAGTTATTTTAGTCCCGCTGTTTAAAAAGGGTACAAAGGAAATGCCAAACAATTGTAGGCCAGTTAGTCTTACTTTGGTGGTGGACAAATTGTCAGAATCATTTCTGAGAAATTGGATAAACTGTCATTTGGAAAGGCATGCACTAGTCAGGGGTAGTCAGCATGCCTTTGTTTGGGGAAGGTCATGCCTTACAAATTTGATTGAATTCTTTGAGGAAGTGACAAGAACGAATAATGAAAGTAATGCAGTGAATGTTGTCTATCTCAGTTTTAGTAAGGCATTTGATGAAGTCCCACACAGCAGACTGTCAAAAAAGTAAGAGGCCATGAAATACAGGGTAATGTATTGAATTGGATCTAAAGTTGGTTTAGTAACAAGAAACAAAAGGTAGTGGTTGATTGGAAAATGAATGGAAAACGGTTTCAAGTGATATTCCACAAGGCTCAGTGTTGGGAAGCTCTGCTGTTTGTTTTATACAATAATGATTTGGATTTGAACGTGGGGGCACAATTGGGAAATTTGCAGACATGTGACTCAAAAATTGGCCATGTAGTGGATAGTGTAGAGGATAGCTGTAAGAGCCAAATGATAAAGATGTGTTAGGAGAGTGGGCAGAAAAGTGGCAGATGCAGTGCAGTTCTGATTAGTGTGAGGTAATGCGTTTAGGGGTCAAACAGTAAAAGGAAATACACAATAAACAGGAATGTAGCGAGACTGGGAGATGAAACGAGAGCTTGTCATGCAAGTGCACAGGTCCCAAAAGGTTGCAATTCAGGTCAATAAAGTTGTACAAAAGCCACATGGAATGCTCTACTTCACTGGCACAGGTGGAGAATACAAAGTAGGAACATAATGATGAAACTGTAGAAGACACTAGGGAAGCCACAACTGGAGTATTGTGTGCAGTTCTGGTTACCTCATTACAGGAAGGACATAATTGCTCTGGAGAGAGTACAGATAAGACTTATGAGAATGTTGCCAGGGCTGAACAATTGTAGCTGTGAAGAGAGATTGGAGAGGTTGGGGTTGTATTCGGTAGAAAAGAGAAGGCTGGGGTGTTACATGATACAAGTATACAAAATTTTGAGAGATAGGGGTAGAGTAGACAGGAGAAACCTGTTTACCTTGGCAGAGAATTCAAAAACCAGGGGTCATAGATTCAAGCTAAGTGGTAGAATGACGAGAGGGGATGTGAGGTAAAGCTTTTTTTTTAACACAGTGGGTGGTGGGTGCATGGAATTTGCTGTCTGACTTAGTGGTGGAGGCAGAGACCCTAACCTCTTTTAAAATTAAAAGTACTGGATCTGCAGCTTAAGGGCTGTAAGCTGCAGGACTATGGACCATTTGCAGGAAAATGGGATTACAAAGGGCATCTGGGTATCTTTGGATTGGCATGGACAAGGTGAGCCAAATGGCCCCCTTCTATGCTGTATCATTTCTGAGGTTCTATGTTTCTAGGTTCTGAATCTTACCATCCTTATCCATCACTTTCGCAGGATCATGCTGGTTCTGAACTCTAATTGACTGGCCTATAAAAGATTGCCAAATGCCAGACGTGGATTTACCCCAATCAGCCACCCCAATCGACATTCTCTGGTTCCTGCCTAATATTTGGAAATTAGCCTTTTCCCAGTTTAATGCTTTTACCCAAGGACTACTCTTATCCTTATCCATAAGGAAGGACACACCTCAGGAAGGACATACTGGCACTGGAGCGTGTCCAGCAGAGATTCACACGGATGATCCCTGGAATGGTAGGCCTAACATACGATGAACGGCTGAGGATCCTGGGATTGTATTCATTAGAAGGTTGAGGGGAGACCTAATAGAAACTTACAAGATAATGCATGGCTTAGAAAGGGTGGACGCTGGGAAGTTGTTTCCGTTAGGTGGGGAGACTAGGACCCGTGGGCACAGCCTTAGAATTAGAGGGGGTCAATTTAGAACGGAAGTGAGGAGACATTTCTTCAGCCAGAGAGTGGTGGGCCTGTGGAATTCATTGCCACAGAGCACAGTGGAGGCCGGGACGTTAAATGTCTTCAAGGCAGAGATTGATAAATTCTTGATCTCGCAAGGAATCAAGGGCTACGGGGAGAGTGTGGGTAAGTGGAATTGAAATGCCCATCAGCCATGATTAAATGGCAGAGTGGACATGATGGGCCGAATGGCCTTACTTCCACTCCTATGTCTTATGGTCTTATGGTCTTATAAATAACTTAAAATTTACAGAATTATCGTCACTGTTCTTGAAATGCTCCCCCATTGCAACTTTGATCACCTGGCCAGATTCATTCCCCAATACCAGGTCTAGTATGGCCCTTTCCTTGTTAAACTATTGTTTCAAGAAATCCTCCAGGACACACCTAACAAATTCTGCCCAATCCAAGTCCCTAAGGCAGTTCCAGTCAACATATGGGAAATTAAATCAACCATCACAACAATCCTGTTGTTTTCACATTTTTTCTATAAGCTCTACACATCTCTGTTCCTCTATCTCCCGCTTGCTGTTGGGAGTTCTGTGGTACAATCCCATCAAAGTGATTGCACCTTTCTTGTTCCTGATCTCTACCCAAATGATGGATGAGCTCTCCAAGATGTCCTCTCTCAGTACGGCTATGATATTCTCCCTTATTAGTCATGCAACTCTCCCACCTCTTTTACGTCCCTCTCTGTCTCACTTGAAGCATCTAAATCCCGGAACATTAAACTGCCAATCTTGTCCCGATCTCAACCAATTGTCTGTAATAGCTACAACATCATAGTGATATGCACTAACACAAGCCCTATGTTCACCTGTCTTGCCTGTCATACCCCTCGCATGAAAACAAATGCAAGTCAGATCCAATTGGAGTCGCCACAAAAATACAAGAGCAAGTCAGAGACTCGGAATCCTGCAGTGAGTGACTGAAGTCCTGACTCCCAAAAGTCTCTCCATCATTTACAAGGCACAAGTCAGGAGTGTGATGGAATACTCCCCTATTGCCCGGATGGGTGCAGCCCCAACAACACTCAAGAAGCTTGAAACCATTCAGGACAAGCTAGCCCACTTGATTGGCACCACATCCACAAGCGTCCTCTACCTCTATCACTGACGCTCAGTAGCAACAGTGTGTACTGCCTACAACGTGCACTGCAGAAATTCACCAAAAGATTCTCAAACAGTACCTTCCAAACCCATGACCACTTCCATCTTGAAGGACAAGGGCAGCAGATACATGGGAGCACCACCACTTTCAATTTCCCCTCCAAGCCAATCAGCATCCTGATTTGGAAATATATCACCATTTCTTCTGTGTTGTTGGCTGGACATTAAGCAGTGGTTCAGGAAGGCAGCTCACCACCACCTTCTCAAGGGCAACTAGAGGTGAGCGATAAATATTGTCCTAGACAACTTCAGCCACATCCCATGAATGAATTAAAAAATATAGTTTCCATGAAAGCTGAAGCATTGTTCTAATCTTGTGTTTGTGTGGGGCTGATACTCTGCAGTTTGGATAATTCATAATTAAATTATTTGGAAATTTGAAACAAATAATGTAAGCAAGAAAGGAATTTAGTGCCAAACAATGGAGTTATCAAATCATTGAGAAATTTTTAACGCAGAAGGAGCAACAGTTATTAAAATTTCCAGATCCTGCTTCCTCTCAGTCCTGCCCCTATTTCCAGTGAGCAATGCCTCAAACAGTGAGGCAGAGTTCCTGCCACTTTATGCAGCTGGGTAAGACCCCTGTCAAACCCACTTCCGAGCATCAGCTGTACTTAATATTAATACCTACTTCTTTCAGTATATATACATGTTTCTTTCACTAACACACCCTCCCCCACCCCCTCACACTGACAAGTAACCTGTCTGCTCCTGAGTGTTTTAGATTACCCTGTGACACTGTGAGCAGTTTGTGACATTAGAACACTGTGTCAACATTAAATTGTTGTCTTTCTTGTCCAGCTGTAGGTACCAGGAGTTATCTTTGCTGATTAATTTGTCATCAGCTCCAGGCTGTATTGATCACCATTACTCATTCCTCCGTCACTTACTCCTGCCATAATTTGAGTGAATCACGAAGTGTCATTGTAGGCACTGCTTGCTGAGCTGCTCAGGGATGAGAGCTAATGGTTAAACTGAGATTCTGGGAAGAGCATTCCACACTGCAAGGGATCGGTGGAATAAGGCAACAAAAAGTTCTTGCAATTCCCCGATAGCTGAGGGCAACCTTTTATCTTGCTGCATGCACTGCCTCCCCGCATTGCAATCATACCTGCAGTGTTATGTCTCAGAAGATGAGAGATATACCTTCAAGGGACATGCTGATGGTTTCATCACCATATTATGGCGTATGATCTGATGGTATCAAGCTCTCAGCCTCACTCTTACTGAGCTCTGTCCCCTTGCAGCATGACATGCTTTGTGAACCATGCCATAGGACGTCTGAACTGCTTAGCTTGAACCCAAACACACAAGTGCCTGTGATTGTAATGACAATGCGTAAATACTGGGAACCATCATAAATGTTCATTGAATTCTTCAGTACTATGTAACCCATGAATCTCATTTTCGTGTTAGAGAGGCTAATAGAGCTGAGGAGGAAGTTTTGCCCCTCAGAGGAGGACTGTCAAGGCTGGGTTGTTAAGTATATCCAAGGCTGAGAAAGACAGGTTTTTAATCAGTAAGAGAATCGAGGGTTATGGGGAAAAGGTGGGATAGGGAGGTTGAAGATTATCAGTTTGACCATGCTTTCATTAAGTGGAAGAGCAGAATCAATGGGCTGAATAGCCTACTGTTCTACTCCATTGTCTTATGTCCTTTTAATGTTCACAGCATGACGGTTGCAAATCATCAGCATATCTCACCAGCTCATGTCAAAACCCAATGAGCTTCCACTACCATCTCTAATCGATTGCTCAGGAGTGGCTCTGAAAGATGGCACACTTCTCCCTGAGTTGTGATGGGCAAAGAATGGTCACTTTTGGAAGCTAGTTTTGAATACTAATGAGTGAACTGTGTTCTGCCAGTTGTGATGTGGATGTTCCTTTGTGAATTGGGTTTGAGCCAGGTCCTGGTGGACATGAATCTGAGAGCTACATAAACCTCCAGAGTGTGGGCTAGAGACGAAAGACATATCACCTGGAAATCCTAAGGCTAGGGCTGGGGCTAAGCTTCATTGTTAGGGCAAAGGATAGGGCTCTGAGCAAACAGACAGTGTCGAGCCTGGCAGTATATGGAGTGTCTGAAATGGAAAGGATTCCATTCTCCTGCCCGCTCTTTCACCTTGATGAGAAAACATATTTTCAAAAGGTTCTTCAAAAAATCTTAAAACACCAGAAGGAGTTGTTTCACTGAAGTGCTGATACCTGCCTTGGCTATACCCAAGCACTGTACACCTCAATGACTTGGGAAATGAAACAGAAAGTCAAACATTCAAGTTAATGAGTGATGCAAAAGAGAGGCAGAATTGCAAACACTGCGAATGGAAGCGTGCAATGACAATGATGTGGAGACAATAAATGAATGGGTAAAACCATTACAAGCAGATTTCAAAGGAGGCAAATGTGAGGTTATCCACTTTGGGCACTTTCTAAATAGCGTAGGGTTAGAAATAGTAGCTCTGAAAGGTCCAAAGGGTTTTGAAGATCCAAATACTGAAGATCATTAAAGACCCAATAATAGACACAGGCAGTAATTTTAAAAGGCTAATGAACACTTAGCTTTATACTTAGGGTGCTGGAGTATAAAAGGGGTTGAACTCATGCTTCAGTGGTACAAAGCCCAGGTTAGACCATGTTTGGAGTACAATGAGCAGTTCCCAACACCACACCAGTGGAGGGATATATTTACTTTGAAGAGAATGCTGGGAGCTTTACTAAAAAAAAATCTGCACTGGAAGGGTCAAAAGATGAGGTGTAGTTACACAAAATAATATTCCATTCCCTGGAATTCAGAAAGCTAAGAGTGGTTTGATTGACGCTTTCAAGATATGCAGTGGATCAGAAAGAGGAGTGATTCCTGTTGACTAGGGAGACTAATAGTAAAGGGTATAGTCCAAAAATTCAATTCAGACCTTTGATGAGTGAAATTTGTATATACTTCTTCACACAACATGTGGTAGATATTTGTCATTCTGCTCTACAATTGACCACTTATGCTGAATCAATTGTAAAACTTTTTTAAAGAGTATTAAATTTTTCTTGCTTTTGTTTGAGCATTGTATAGAGTTGACACATTTCTTCCTTAAGTCCAGTTGCTCTGGAGAAGGTGCTGAGCTTCTGTAATCCTTGGGGTGTAGTTATGTCTGTAATGTCTTCGAGACGGAATTCCAGGATTTTGATGTAGTGAGAGTGAAGGAATGTCCGTTGGACTATAACATGGTGTCGTGTGATTTCTGACTTTGTCCACCCTAGTCTAACACCTGCACTTCCATATCATCAATCTATTTCCAAGTTAGGGTGAAAAATGGCTTGAAATGCGACTTGCAGGTGTTGGAATTCCCATGTAAATGCTACTCTTGTCCTTCTAAATGGAAGTGTTGTGAGTTTGGGAAGGTGCTGTCTAAGTATCTTTGGTGAATTTCTGTAGTACCACTTTTAGATGGTACATATTTATGCCATATTGAGTATTGGTGGTGGAGGGAGTGAATGTTGAAGCTGGTAGATATGATGCCAATCAAGTGAGCTGCTTTGTCCTGGATGGTGTCAAGCTTCTTGAACGTTGGAGCTGCACTCATCCAGGCAAGTGGGAAGTATTCCATCACACTCCCGACTTGTGCCTTTTAGACGGTGGACAGACCATGGGAAGTCAGGAGGTGAGTTACTTGCTGCAGGATTCCTAGCCTCTGACCTGCTCTTGTAGCCACTATATCTAAAAGGTTAGTTCTAGTTATGTTTCTAGTCAATGTTAAGACCCAAGCTGTTGATAGTGGGAAATTCAATGATGGTGATGTCAATGGACAATGGTTATGGGACCTCTCTTATTGGAGATGGTCATTGCCTAGCGTTTGTGTGACTTGAATGTTTATTGACATTTGTTAGCCCAAACCTGGGTATTATCCTGGTCTTGCTGCTTTTGAGTATTGACTGTTTCAGTATCTGAAGAATCACAAAAGGTGCTGAACATTGTGCAATTGTCGGTGCACATCCCCACTTCTGATCTTATGATGGAGGGAAGGTCATTGAAGAAGCAGCTGAAGATGGTTGGGCCTAGGACACTATCCTGAGGAACTCCTGCAGAGATGTCCTGGATTTGAGGTGATTGACCTCCAACAACCGCGGCCATCTCCCTATATGTCAGGTGTGACTCCAACAACCGGACAGTTTGCCCCCGATACCCATTGATTCCAGTTTTGTTGGGGCTCCTTGATGCCACACTCGGTTGAATGCAGCCTTGATATCAAGGGCTGTCACTCTCACCTCACCTCTGAAATTCAGCTCTTTTGACCATGTTTTGAACCAGGGCTGTAATGAGGTCAGGAGCTGAGTGGCCCTGGCAGAACCCAAATCAGGCGTCACCGAGCAGGTTATTTCTGAGCGGGTGCTGCTTGATATCACTGTTGATGACACCTTCCCTCACTTTACTGATGATTGAGAGTCGACTGATGGGTTGAAATTGGCTGGATTGGATTTGACGCCGATGACATCACTAACTCTAGCCCCACACCCAGCTCCAACTCTGCTACCAGCTCTACTCCTAGCCCCAGCCCCAAGCCCTGCCTGGTCTTCACCATCCCCTCACTGAAGATGAATGGTCAGTCCTCAGCAAAGTACTCACCTTCATTCCCCTCCGCCCAAGCAGCAATGAATTCCTTTCGCGTTTGAATGTTGAACACTTTCATTGCCACCTTCACCTCCATGCCTATTACTTTAACAGCGAGTCTGACCCTCCCTCCACAGACCCCCTTCTCCCATCTGCAATGCACCCCATCCTCCTGGACACCACCCCAAGGCCTCCTACCCTTCCTCGACCTCTTCATTTCCAACTGCCTTTGCAACATCGATCGCCTCAACCTCTGCACCCCTCTCACTCACTCCAACCTCTCCCTCACGGAATATGCAGCCCTCCGTTCCCTCCGTTCCAACCCTAACCTCACCATCAAACCTGCAGGTAAAGGTGGTGCAGTAGTGGTATGGTGCACTGACCTTTACATCGCCGAGGTCAGGCATCAACTCTCTGACACCTCCTCCTACTGCCCCCTCGATCATGACCCCACCCCTGACCACCAAACCATCGTCTCTCAGACTATTCATAACCTCATCACCTCAGGTGACCTCCCACCCACAGCCTCCAACTCTGCACTGTCTGTTTCTATCTCTTTCCCAAAATCCACAAACCTGACTGCCCCAGCCGACCCATTGTCTCTGCCTTCTCCTGCCCCACTGAACTTATCTCTGCTTACCTTGACTCTGCTTTCTTCCCCCTCGTCCAGGAATTCCCCACTTACATCCAGGACACCACCCATGCCCTCCACTCCTCCAAAACTTCCAATTCCCTGGCCCCCAACACCTCATCTTCACTATGGATATCCAATCCCTCTACACTTGTATCCCCCACGCAGATGGCCTAAAAGCCCTCTGTTTCCTCTTCTCCCGCAGGCCCAACCAGTCCCCCTCCACCAACACCCTCATCTGCTTAACTGAACTCGTCTTTACCCTTAACAACTTCCCTTCAACTCCTCCCATTTCTGACAGACTAAGGGAGTGGCCATGGGAACCCACATGGACCCAAGCTATGCCTGCCGCTTTGTAGGATATGTAGAACAGTCCCTCGTCCGCAGCCACACTGGCACTATCCCCCACCTCTTCCTCCGCTACATTGTTGACTGTATCATTGCTGCCTCGTCCTCCCACGAGGAGCTTGAACAGTTCATCAACTTCACTAACACCGTTCACCCCAACCTCAAATTCACCTGGACCATCTCTGATACCTCCCTCTCCTTCCTGGGTCTTTCTGTCTCCATCTCTGGCGACCTCCTCGAAACCGACATCTATTTCCAGCCCACCGACTCCCGCAGCTACCTAGACTACACCTCGTCTCACCCACCTTCCTGCAAGAATGCGATCCCCTACTCCCAATTCCTCCACCTCCACTGCGTCTGCTCCCAAGATGGGGTGTTCCACTCCCGCACATCCCAGATGTCCAATATTTCAAGGACCGTACCTTTTCACCTCCGGGGACTGAAAATGCCCTCAAATGCATCTCTTGAGTTTCCCACACGTCTGCCCTCACATCGCCTACCCCCAACAAAAATAAAGACAGAATCTTCCTTATCCTCACATATCACCCCGCCAACCTCCACATCCAATGTATCAGTTTCCGCCACTTCCACCATGTACAATCCGAACCCACAACCAAAAATATATTGCCTCCCCACTCCTTTATGCCTTCTGTAGGGACTGCTCTCTCTGCAACTCCCTCGCCTGCTCCACGTTCCCCACTAGCCCTGGCACCTTTCCCTGCAACCACAGGAAGTGCTACACCTGCCCCTACATCTCCCCCATCACCTCCATTCAAGGCCCCAAACAAACTTTCCACATCAGCCAGGGGTTCACCTGCAAATCTGTCAACTTAGTGGTACTGTATCCATTGCACCCAATGTGGCTCCTGTACATCAGTGAGCCCAAGTGTAGACTCGGAGACCATTTTGTAGAGTATCTGTGCTCCGTACGAGACTAATGACCACACCTTCCGGTCGCAACCATTTTAACTCCCCCTCCCACTCCCTGGGTGATTTGTCCATCCTGGGCCTCCTCCAGTGTCACAATGATGCTACCCGCAAACTGGAGGAGCAACACCTCATATTCCGCCTCGGCAGCCTACAGCCCAATGGCCTAAACGTGGAATTCACCAGCTTTAAAATCTCTCCACCCCCAGCCTCATCTCATGTCCAACCCTCCCTCTCATTCCTGCCTCCTTGACCTGACACAACCTGTCCATCTTCTCTCTCGCTGATCCGCTCCTCCTACATCACTGACCAATCCCCAGCACTCCCTACATGCACTCACTTATCACCATCCCACCTACCTCTCCAGCCTCACCCCTCCTCTCTATATTTATTTCTGAGCTCCCTTTCCCCTCCCATTTCTGAAGTTGGGTCCCAACCCGAAACGTCAACTTTCCTGCTCCTCTGATGCTGCCTGGCCTGCTGTGTTCCTCCAGCTCCGCACTTTGTTATCTCTGACTCCAGCATCTGCAGTTCTTGCTATCTTTGGATTGGATTTGTCCTTTTATTCATGTGCAGGACATATTTGGGCAATTTTCCACATTGTTAGGTAGATGCCGGTGTTGTCAGTTCTGGAGCACAAATCTTCAGCACTATTGCCAGAATGTTGTTCTTCACAACTTCTTCTTTGGAAATTGTTCAGTTCTGAGGAAGGGTCACTAAACCCCAAACATTAATTCTGCTTTCCCTCCACAGATGCTGCCAGACCTGCTGAGTTTTCCTAGCAATTTCAGTTTTGTTACTGGTATCTGTGCTGCTGGGGACCACTGGTGGAAGCCGAGATAGATCATTAACTCAGCAGATCTAGCTGAAGATTGCTGCGAATGCTTCAGTCTTACCTTATGCACCAATGTGCTGGGCTCTTCCATCATTGAGGGTGGGGATATCTGTGGACCCTCCTCCACCAGTAAGTTATTTAATTGTACACCACCAGTGGTGACTGGATGTGGCAGGACTGCAGAACTTAGAGCTGATCCATTAGTTGCAGGAGAACTTAGCTCTGTCTATCACTTGCTGCTTATGCTGTTTGGCATGCAAGTAATACAGGGTGACCTTTTCGAGGTTTAAAAATCATGAAGGACATAGATAAGGTGATTGGCAGGTGTCTTTTTCCCTAGGGTGGGGATTTCCAAACTAGGGTGCATATTTTAAAGGTGAGAGGAGAAAACAGACAGGAGGAGCAACATTTTTTACACTCAGAGTGGTTCGTGTGTAGAATGAACTTCCAGAAAGCATGGTAGATACGGGGACAGATATAACATTTAAAAGGCATTTGGAGAAGTACATGAATGAGAAATGTTTTGAAGGATATGGGCCAAGTGCAGGCAGGTGGGACTAGCTTGGGATTATGGTCGGCATAGAGTGGTTGCATGACTCTATGACTCTAGTCCTGTTTGGTAGCTTCACCAGACTGACACCTCATTTTTAGGCACACTCAGTGCTGCTCCTGACATGCCATTCTGCACTCTGCATTGAACCAGAGTTGACCTTCTGGCTTGATGGTAATGTTGGACTGGGAGGTATGTCTGGCTGTGAGGATGCAGGTTGTGTTGGAGTACAATCCCTCTGCTGTTGATGGCCCACAGCATCTCACGGAGGTCCAGTTTTGAATTGCGAGATCCGTTCGAAGTCTATCCCATTTCATGCCATACAACACAATGTGCAGGTCTTTGTTAAAAGAGATTGTAAATGAAAAAGGGAAAAAGTGCTCCACCGCGTTTGAGTCACAGATCACCCAAGATCTTACTCAATGGCAGAACAGGCTCGACAGACTAGATAAATGTGTCACTTCACCTGTCCCAGGTAGTGACTCAACTGGGGTTGGCGGGGTGAGAGGTAGAGATTCATGCTGAAAAGGGCATCACAACTGTATTGGGTATACTGGGCTGAACTAGTCAGTCGCTCCATTGCAGCCTTTGTTATGCATTTGTTCTTGCAAATGTCGAACAATAAATATTGAATCTGTGGGGCGTTTTGATCTGCATATTTCTTCCATCCTCTCCCCTGTGAGGGCTCACCACCAATGTTTCCAGCAGGGGGCGTATTTTGTGCCGCACTCTCTCTCTGTGCCACTCTGGCCACCTGCCAAGAGGCAATGGCTGAACACAGCTAGGCTGAATAAACCACGTCAGAGTTCTCCCACTGCCATCAAGTGGACCTCACCCAGAGCTCCATCTGAGAACTACGATGTCTACCTGTCACTGAGCATTGAAAACTTAGGAAGGGGAGAAAACATCTATATAGTGCCATCAAGCACCTCAGGATGTCCCACTGGGCTTTCTAGCTAATGGTATTTTTTTTTCTTTGGGATGTGTCTGTTGTAGGAAATACAGCAATTAGGCTCTACACAGCAAGATCCCACACAGGTCATGTCCAAATCAGATCCTCAGAATCACAGTCCTTTGCTTTATTACTGAGTCCTTTACAAAATGTTGATTGGACGATAACATTGGGCAGTACACCAGGAGAACTCTTCTTCTACAGATGCAGTGGGATCTTTACCTTTTTTACCTGAGGGAGATAGTGTCATTGACAGTCCCTCATTATGAGCGTGGCATCTATTGGGATTGGTAAGTTTCTGCACTGGGTAGTTCTGTGAGTAAGCGAGCAGGCTAATTGCTGACCCGCAGGAAAAGGACGTCACATGGGTTGGTGAGAGCTAGAATGCAGGATCTGTTCCTGTTTTTACACCATCGACCAATTCTCCACCTCATCAAGAAGGCATTGCAACATTAAGTGTGATACAGCTTAATGTTGCAAATGTTGTAGGCATTCTGAATGATTGGCAACAGGCTCCTCCCAAAGATATCAATAAAATTAACAACATCGACGCTGCAGCATGCTTAGGAGATGTTCAGAGTATCTTTGCAGTGTTGTCTTTGACTTCCTGAGGAATGTTGACTGTTTAAGAGTTGAGAAAGCAGGACCTGGTTCAGGAGAGATTGTCATCAATCCATAGTGTCCAGCACTTCAAAGGTGATTTTTGCCGGAGGATTCCTCGTGGTGCTGACTTCAAGAAGGACATTCATGCCCTCCTACTGAATCTGGAACATGTGGTGAATTTTTTCGAGTGCGGTTCGAAATAACTCCACAGAGGCTGGTATCCTGTCACCAAGTCACCCTTTGTGTACACGTGCATAGTAGTTGGCACTGATCCGGCATCCTCAGAGCCAGCTGTCAGAGTGAGCAGAACCTCTAACACTCCTGTTTATACCTGTCAACCAGACCTCCCTATCGGACCAGGTTAACAACCCCAATCAGGGAACTCATGTTCTATGAGGTCCACTGGCTAACCTCGTTACAATCACTACACTGTTGTGAATAGTTGATACACAGTCCAAGTCTCAGTGTAGTTCAGGAATATGGCAACAATGACTGCTGTGTCTCTGAGACCTTTGTTGGTTTTTCTACCCCATGCTCATGCCTGTAGTGTGCAGAAAACATCAAATGGTGTTGGATCAGGAATTTTGAGAGAGGAGGCTGGCGAGATTTGAAAAGACAGGGCTTCATTTCAATTTCAGATTTGAATCACAGTGCAGCACCAGCTCAGTGTGACACTGTGCCCCTGTCTCCGCAGTGTTTGACTGGAAACACTCATTAAGGCAGGCAGAGTCTGTGCAGAGAGGAAGGCAGGGTTAATATCTTAGCTATATTGGAATCTCTCCCTGAGGAAGAGTTATAGGTCTGAAATAATACCTATGGGCACCTGTTAAGTGTTCCCAACAATCCTTGTCTTTTTTTAATTTGGTGTTCGGATCCTGAAGTTTTTAGCTTTGTGTTTTCGGAGTGATAATTAACCCCGGAGGCTATTCTATTCTGTGTTGGTTTTGGTGAGGAACCAGCCCTTTGAAGAAACTAACAATTTTGCAAATTTGAACAAAACTAGGCATGTTACCACCGGTGAAAGCCAAGCTTGAGAACTGATATGAATACTGATTTCAGAATTTTTAACAAACTGGACAAGGTAGTTCACACCAAGTTGTTTCACCCTGACCAACAAATCAATACAGTCGACAGTTAAAATCGGCTGCAGTCAACACTAATCCACTAAACATTACTTTAGTGAGCACGAGAGAGCTATGGACAAGCCTCCAGGCAGACAGTGAAAGCAACTAGTATCTGTTCATCCAAATGTAAATGAGGTGATCTCCTTTGGAATCAATACCTTGGGATAAGTAAGCAGGAAGACGACATTTCACCGTTCAATATGATCATGGCTGATCTCAGATCCAACTCCACTTTCTGGCCTGTACCATTGATTTTCTGACAGGGTGAAAACATATAGATGTCAGTCTCAATTGTATAGCATTACGTCACAGTGCTCTAGTACGTGAGTCATGGCTTGTGGGAGATGTGGCAGCTTTGGGAGGAACAGGTGACTTCAGACTTTGTCTTGTGTTGGGATCCTCTGTGTAGTTCTCATATTCTTATAGAAAATAGGAGCAGAAATAGGCCATTCAGCCCTTTGAGCCTGCTTTACAATTCAATAAATCCAGGTTGATCAACTCAGTACCCTGTTCCCTTTTTCTGCCCATCCCCTTTGATCCCTTTAGCTCTAAAAACTATATCTAGGCATGTGTGGAACCATTAATGGCAATTGACGGATGTTTATCATCCTCAGTCCAAAAACGATCGGTAGCACCAAAGGAAAGGAAAGGAAGCAAATCCTCCTTTCTGCATCTCACTAACTCTTGGTACATTTTGTCCCATGTGTTCAAGATTGTGGCAGACTTTCTGCCTGGTGTGGTGATCTCTTGGCCCAGCATGGTGGCCTTTCAGTGGTACTTGGTGCTCTCTGTGCCCAGCATGGCCTCAGCGTAGACTTCTGGCCTGATTCATCAAAGTGTGGTCCCACCATGGCTAAGCTCTTAAGAAATATTGTAATGTTTGAAATTTCAGCTCTATTTCTTTACTTTCTACTTAAAACTAAAAAGGTGTCACTGTACTATAATTACTGAAATATTTAACTTTAACTTTGTACTTTCTTTCTACCTTGTTCTTAAGTGTCTGGTCCTAGGTACTTGTACCTAAGATAGAGCCTTGTGTGGTGACATTATACACTTTTCACTGTACTCCTGTACTTTTTGTATTTGAGTACACATGACAATTAAGTCAAATTCAAAACTCAACTCCACCTTGAAAATATTCAATGTTTTCACCTAAACTGCTTTCTGTGACAGAGAATTCCACAGGCTCACCACTCCCTAAATGAAGAAATTTCTCATTTCAATCCTAAATGGTCTACCTCATAACCTTAGACTGTGATCCCTGGTTCTAGACGCCCCAGTCCTCAGTAACACCCATCCTGTGTTTAACTTGTCTGGTCCTATTAGAAGTTTGTAGGTTTCTATGAGTGCCTCCTCATTTTTCTAAACTCCAGTGAATACAGTCCTAACCGATCCAGTCTCTGTACGTCAGTCCCGCCGTCCTTGGAATCAGTCTAGTAAACATTTGTTGCACTTTCTCCATAGCCAGAACATCCTTCCCCAGATAAGGAGACTAAAACTGCATGTGAACAGTGGTATTGCATACAATACAATAGTGTGGTCTCACCTAGGCCGTGTAAAATAGCAGCAACATATTCCTGCTCCTGTATTCAAATGGGCGGCACAGTAGCTCAGTGGTTAGCACTGCTGCCTCACAGTGCCGGGGACCAGGGTTTGATTCCACCCTTGGCTGACTGTCTGTGTGGAGTATGCACATTCTCCCCATGTCTGCTTGTGTTTCTGACGGGTGCTCTGGTTTCCTTCCACAGTCCAAAGATGTGCAAGTCAGCTGGATTGGCCATGCTAAATTGCCCATAGTGTTCAGGGATGTGTACATTAGGTTGGTTACAGGACAAAGGGGTTGAGGGTGCATCTGGGTGAGATGCCCTTCGGAGGTTTGGTGTAGACTTGTTGGGCCAAAGGGCCTGTTTCCACACTGAAGGGATTCTATGATATGAATCCTCTGCCTATGAAGGCCAACATACAATTTGCTTTCTTTACAGCCCACTGCATCTGCATGCCTACCTTCAGTGACTGATGTACAAGGACACCTAGGTCTTGTTGCATTTCCCCTTATGCCAATTTAACGCCTTCCTGTCCTTGCTGCTAAATTGGATAACCTCATTATCTGCATTCTCATGATTATAGGATAGTTAGTCGACATCACTATCATTGTTGTATCTGGTGACTTCCAAGATGGATTGTGTCCTACTTTTGCATTGATTCCATGCTTCCTGTGGTCTATCACAGCATATAAGGACTAACTTATGGTGGTCCAGGGTTGGAGATGGCCCAGGAAAGGTCAGAGTGTTGTCACTTTTCCTCTTGTAATGTGTGGTTATAAATCATGCAGTCGGTTGATTGAACATTGAAAATGAAAAAATTAACTTCTCAAACAAATGCCGGGTGATCCTTGAAGGCATGGCAAAAATTTTAAATGTGTAATTAAATAAAATATTTATGCAAGGCTATCATTTGTAAAAATGAATGCAATGCCAGTTTTGTAAAACACCAAACTCTGAGCCTTATTCTAAACCATTTATCGTGATTTCAGTGCTGGATCCCTGCAGAATCTGTTTACATATGATAAAAGCAAAGTACAGTAGTTGCTGGAAAGTGGATAGTGCTGAAACTACTCTGCAGGTCAGGCAGCCTCTGTGGAGAGAGAGAGGCACACAGAGTTAGTTCTTTGGGCTGATAAGCTGAAATTTAAAAACTAGGAAAGTTTTGATGCCTCACCACTCACTTCCCGTCCAGAGGGAGAAATGGCAGTGGTGTAACTGAGATTTGTTTCACTTTTTATCGTGACTGTGAGACCTGAATATCCCATTGACCTGTTATGCAGTGGAAGGAGGCCATTCAGCCGATCATTGCTGCACCAGCATGAGAGGTGTTCCAGGAATGGTAAGATTCTTGTCACTTTCCCTCTTGCCAGATAGAAGGTCTGGGTTAAAAACCCAGTGGACAGAGGGATAATTTGAATGGCTAAGAGCACCAAAGAGTGTTTCGTTCAAAGGATGGGGAAGAGGGTGGTGTTTCAGGTTCTGCTTCCTTGTCCTGCTTATGCTGAAAGTCACAGTTTTTTGATTTGGTTTGATTTATTGTTTCACATATTCCGAGATACAATAAAAAGTGTTGTTTTGTGCGCTATACGGGCAGATCACACCATACAAAGTGCATCAGGGTAGCAGAGCAGAGTGCAGAATACCTGCAGAGAGAGAGATCAACATTAACAATTGAGAGGTCTGTTCGAAAGTCAGATAATTGTGGGGAAGAAACTATTCTTGAAAGTGCTTGTACGTGTATTCAAACTTTTATATCAGAGAATCATAGAATCCCTACAGTGTGGAAACAGGCCCTTTGGCCCAACAAGTCCACACCAACGTATCCCACCCAGACCCATCCCCCAATAATCCATCTAATCAACACTAAGGGCAATTTAGCATGGCCAATCCACCTAGCCTGCACATCTTTAGATTGTGGGAGGAGACCCACACAAACACAGGGAGAATATGCAAACTCCACACAGACAGTGGCCCAAGGGTGGAATCGAACCCGGGGTCCCTGGTGCTGTGAAACAGCAGTGCTAACTACTGTGCCACCATGCCAGCTGAGGGTGGAAGAGAGTATAATTGGGGTGGGAGGGGGTCTTCGATTATGTTGATTGCTTTCCTGAGGCAGCAGGAAGTATAGATGGAGGCAGTGGATGGAAGGCTGGTTTGCTTGATGGACTGGGCTATGTTCATGGCTCTCTAATTTCTTGCAGTCTTGGGCATACCGAGCTGTCATTGGGCGGAGTACTCAAAAAGAACAATAAGCCCATAAGTGGGGAGGAATGCAACATGGTTTCACTTCAAGAAGTAGTTAGATATAATTGTCAGAGCTAAAGGGATCAAAGGATGGGGTGGGGAGAACTTGGGAACAGGTCATTGAGTGAATGATCAATAGTGATCATATTGAATGGAGGCGCAGACTCAAAGAGCTGAATGGCCTACTTCAGATTCAATTTTCCCTGAATGTTTCTACAACACTGTGGTGTATGTGATATCTGGAGCAGGTATGTTAGACAAACGCTTTCAAAGGCCTCCCTGAGACTGAATTAATCCAATGGAGGCATTGCCACAGTGTGATGCAGGATTATTGGGATTGACACAGTGGGCGACAAGGATGAAGGCAGCGCTTCCTGAATGTGATTTCCTCCAAACTAACAGATACAAATCTCAGCACAAATTGAATCATAGAATCCCTACTGTGTGGAAACAGGCTCTTTGGCCCAACAAGTCCACACCGAACCTCGGACCATTCCAGCCAGACCCATTCCCCTGTAACCGACCTAATCTACATATCCCTAAACACTACGGCCAATTTAGTATGGACAATTTACCTAACCTGCACATCTTTGGATTGTGGGAGGAAACTGGAGCACCCAGAGGAAACCCACACAGACACAGGGAGTATGTGCAAACTCCATGCAGACAGTTGCCTGAGTGTGTAATTCAACCCAAGTTGCTGGCACTGTGAGGCAGCAGTGCTAACCACTGAGCCACCGTGTCACCCCTGGCTGAGTTTGTTTGAATATCAAGGACTGTCGGGAACATGTGGTGGGCTCTCCTTTTCTCTATCAAACTCTCTGTCGTTCGGGAGGAGCATCTCTGTAGCCAGTGCCTTGTTCACCTGTCATTGAAGATTTACTGGTGCACTCTACTGTGTCAACAGTGACAAGAGATGCATTTTCTAGCCTGGGGCTTCACAAAGCTGTTGTTCACATGTACTGGTGGTTAACATACTACTCCGTTTCAATGTCTGCTTCTGGTATTTGGATTGGGATAAATGTCACCTTGGCTCAGTGGTAGGACAGCACTATTGATTACAATCTCACTGCAAACACTTCAGCCCTATCATCTAGTCAGGCAGTTCACCACTGTACTGAAGAAGTGCTACACACTCTTTTCAGAAGAGACGTCAAACCTAAGCTCTCTTTGATTTCTCAGGTGGATTTTTAAAATAAGCAAATCTATGGAACCAAATAAAAGCAAAGACGTACTTTTAGATAATGCCATTCATGGTTGCATTCCCAAAGAACTCTGCAGCCAGTGGATTCATTTTGAAGTGCAGTCACTATCATAATATAGGAAACTGCAGCTTCAATTTGTGCACATCGCATCCTAAACATAGCACACAGGGCTCTGCGCTCTCTGGTCTGTTCCTTGGGACACACACTGAGACTGTGTGTGGAGGACCATCAACTCAGTGGAAGACGCTGTTTGGTCTACCCAAAAATTGTTGGTCTTCCAGAGCAAGGAGTTGACCTTGACTGAGTGTTACAGACTGGCACATTCCAAGGTCCACTGCTGAGAGATGCACTAAAGTTTGGGGCAGCTGTTGCTGTTAAGTTATCAGACCCTCTCATTGCCTTAGTGTATGTAAATACTCTCCTGTGAAAGTAAGAAATGTCTTTGGTTTTTGTAACTGCAGGGAATGTCAAATGTTTGTTTTGCTTGAGCAGCATGGTAGTTCAGTGGTTAGCACTGCTACCTCACCACGCCAGAGACCCGAGTTTGATTTCACCCTTGGGTGACTGTCTGTGTGGAGTTTGCACATTCTCTGTGTGGGTTCCCCCTGGGTGCTCTGGTTTCCTCCCGCAGTCTAAAGATGTGCAGGTTAGGTGGATTGGCCATACTAAATTGCCCGTAGTGCCTAAGGATGTGCAGGCTAGGTGGATTACCAATGGAAAATGCATGGTTATAGGATAGGGAAGTGGTCTGGGGAGGATGCTCCTCAGAAATTTGGTATGGACTCAATGGCCTGCTGACACATTGGAGGGATTCTGTGATATGCAAAGACTGTACAGAACTGCTTTGGTATCTGTGAATGTAGGTAAAGAATTGTTTATGAATAAATTATATTTTTGCAATTTAAAAAAGTGTCAATTGAGGTACTGTTGGTGTAGCTGCACATGGTGCAGGTCTGGCCCATTCCCAGAACCTGTGCTGTTGCAGTCATCCAAGCCATCTTCTACTTCACCTGGGGATCAAAGGTGGATTATGTCTGCAAGGACACCATGTACAAAACTCTGGATAAGTGGAGGACAGATCCCCATCCTGATGGCCACCTTGTTGTTCAACTGCATCAAGCTGTCTGTGTAGACCCTCAGTACACAAACGTCTCGTGTTACTACATACTGAGGTTCTACCTGTCCCCAGTGTTATGATGGATGGGACTCCAAGTAGTTGGACCATTCTGTATCACCTGGCCTTCATGGAAAACTTTACAAAGCAAAAACGCCTATGACACAAGTCCATCCGGAAGTGGTCAGCATGGATCGTTCTCGAGATCCTGCAGGAAAAGGACCAGGTAGAATCCTGTTGTGTCACTCCTTCAGCTGGCTGTGAAAGTCATTTGGCAGAATGCCTCATCACCAGAACGTTCCCCAACAAGCATGAAGATGTTGCTTGGCTGGTGGTGAGAAGGGTACTGCCCATCAGGTCCCTCTTACATGCTTGGTCTGTATGCGCCATCACGCGCTGCCCTTGAAGTGGCTGCGCTGGTGAAGAGATTGTCACTCATTTTGTTCTGAACTGGGCTTTTGACAAGAAGGTGTGGAGAGAGACGCAGTGTTTTTTGTCGAGGGTTCGTCCTGAGCAGCTCCATGATACAGGGCTCTGTGCACTATGGTCTTCCCTGGGACGCACACCAAAACAAACATCGATGATATCTGGGAGACCATCAACTTAGCGCTGACATTCAGCGACTCAAATGCACTTTGGTCTGCCCAAAACCTGTTGGTCTTCCAGTGTAAAGAGTTGACCTCAATTGAGTATTGCAGACTGCACATTCTAAGGTCCAGGACTATGTGCTGACGGATGCACTAAAGCTTGGGGCACCTGCTGCCAAGGCACAGTGGAAAAAGACCACCATATAGGGTTTTTCTGATAAAGTATAACAAGGCTTTGTTCAGTTGTCAGACCCTTTTCATACCTCAAAACAAACATAGTTTCCTGCATTGGGAGAAAATGCCTTTGTTTATTGCAACTGCAGAGGAGCTCTAAAAATGTCAAAATTCCAATGTTTTGTTGGTTTTTCTTTCCCTGCAAAACTTGTACAAAACTGATTTAAACCTTTTGTATTCACTTACAAATGATTATTTATGATAAAATATATTTTTGAAACAAAAACTGTCAATTGTCATCAACACAGACAGATCATACAAATTAAACCAGGCGATACTGGAGTTACTCAGCAACACCAAAACGTGCAAATGATACAGCCTGGTCTGACTCACTTCGTGTACCTCAAGATGGAGCTCCTGGATGACCAATACCTTCATTTCCAAGCATGACCGCTCCTTTTATTGATGCTCCCTCTGGGAGAGGGACAGAGTTGGCACTTAAACAGATGGTCTGATGTAATTGCTGTGTGTGAGATCTTGCTGTGCATACCGAGAGCTGACACAAATTCTCTGGACTGCTTTTGGACAGCCCCAAGACATGACCTAAATGCATTTAGGTATTATTGAAACAAAAACTGAGAGGATAACATGGGTGGGGGAGTGGGACAGTGCTGGCTGTTGTGGTTGGTACTGAACCGGATTGGCCCATCCCAATTTAGGAGGTGGTCATTTCCCTCACCCTCTCTTTCAGCAACATCGTCAGTGGGATCTAAGGGCAAACTGATCTGATTCAATGACACCCGACACCATCCCAGAATTGGGGGGGGGCGGTGGATGTTAAATAGCGCCCTCAGAAAATCCTGCCAATGATATCAACTGTTTTGAACCACCTTGCAGACTCAATTCATAGAGGGTCCAGTCCCACCAGTGCCTTCATTTCCAAGTACTCTGTCTCCAATGGTATATTGACTCTGGTTTGGGCCAATCCATGGACAATGATTCAAAGTTTTGGGCTCCTTTGCCCCGTTGCTTGAAATCCTCAGCCTTCCAAGTGGGTGAGCCTGGGGGGGAGGGGCCCAGTGTTCTTGACTACAAAGGAGGGTTATGTTGCGGAAGGAGGAGATAGGGGAATGGAGACAGATCTCTCTGTCAAGGCAGGGCCTGGCCCTGCCACCTTGTTTTTGCTATTGCTATGCTCTACCCACACAGACAGAGAGACAGGGACGCACACACATATATAGAGACCACAAGCAGACAGAGATCCCAGGCAAACAGACACACACACACACAGATCACAGACAGTCACAGAGACACATACATAGAGATCACAGATAGTCACTGAGAGACCACAGGCAGACAGAGACACAGAGAGATTACAGGCAGACAGACACACACACATACACATAGAGATCACAGGCAGTCACAGAGACACACGCATAGAGGCCACAGGCAAACATAGACACACATAGAGATCACAGGCAGACACAGAGACACTCAGACACACGCATAGAGACCATAGGCAGACACAGAGACATATATAGGGCGATCACAGAGACATACACAGACACATAGAGACCACATGCAGACACAGAGACACACACAATCACACAGAGACCCACTCTGTGTGCGTGTGATTTCCATCCTCCTGGTATCTTTGCAAAGCACCACGTGGGCTCCAATTTTTTTTCTCTGATATTTTTAAGTCTGATTTATTTAGAGGCGGTGCTTAAAGCAAAGGAGCGTCGTAAGCGACACTTTGAGTCGGGACTCGCTAGCTTTTGTCTCTCGGTGCGGGAGCAGTTGAGTTGTTTGCAGGCAGACTTGGTGTGTGTTTCTGTGAAATAGGCAGAGACAGGGGAGAGGGGAGGGCGGGGGGAGTGTGGAGCACTAATCTCTCTCTCTCAGCACGCATCTCTGGTTGTTGTATTTTCGGCTCTGTGTGGGAGGGAGGGGGAGAGGGAGAGGCAAGCGCGGGTGGGAGGGGGGTGGGAAGTTGGGGGGGGGGGTTGGTTTAGAGAGATCATGAACAAGTTGTACATTGGCAATCTGAGTTCCAGTGTCACCGCCGCCGACCTCCAGCAACTCTGCGAGCAGAGGGAGCTCTGCATCGGGCAAGTCCTCCTCAAATCCGGCTATGGCTTCGTGGATTGCCCCGACGAGAACGCGGCGATCAGAGTCATCGAGACCTTGTCCGGTGAGTGCTGTGGGATCTTCCCATGCAACTGAAGGGAGAGCAGACACAGAGAGAGAGAGAAGGGGAGGGCTGGATCGTTGCCTCTGGAGTTCTCCCGACCTTCCCCTAAAAGTGGGCTAAGGTGTGCAGAGGCACCCACCGATGGACATCCAGCAGGTCATCTGCCCAACTTCTGCCTTCCTGTTATTTCTTTTTCTCGCTGCCTGGATCCTTGGGACACAGGATTGAAGTTTCCCTCCTCCTTTCTCTCTTCCCCAACCAACTCCCCCCCACCCCCCCCGCGCGTCTTTATGCTCAACACTTTCGGACCCTCAAAGGTGGGAGAGAACTCAACATGCAACTTCCACAGACATCAAAAAAATAAAGGCAGCTGCTCCGATTCAGAGGGAGACCCCTTGTTAGGGAGTGAGGGAAGAGGATGTTTTGGAGTAAATGTTGGTGTGAGGGAACGGGGGCATTTGAGGTGATTTACCCTTCATTCCCCACTTCTGCACATATCACAACAGACAAAGAGAGAGAGAGGATGAGGAGTTAAGTTTCCCTGTTGGGGTACAGTGAGGAAAAGGGGATGTTGTAGGGTGAAGGTTGGTGTGAGGGGAGGGGGATATTTGAGGTGATCTATTATGCACCCCTCTCCCTGCTAAATGTAAAAACAGAGAGAGATGAGACATGAGTTAGTTTACTTGTTGATAGAGTGAGGGGAGGGGTATTTGAGGAGGTCTGTCACTTCTGTCCACAGAGGGACAGTCATCTCTCCTGTCCCTGTGTCTTTGCTTCTGGTCTCTCACTGTTTAGGTATTTGAGCAAGTGAGGGAGTGGTGTGTAAGGATGAGGGAGGGGTATTTGAGATGATCTATTGCCCCTTCCTTGTTTTTCTCTCTTCCTCCCCCGTCTCTGATTTCTCTCTCTTCCTTCATCTGTCTCTCTGTGTTTGTGAGGGAAGGGAGAAGGGGTGAGAGTGAGGAGGGGTGGGGGTTTTGGGGTCTGAGGAGGGGTATATGATTTAGTTTTTTTTAAACTCCTGCACCCAACACATGCACATAACAGGGACAGCCCAGCACAGCCCCCTCTCCCTGAGAGGACGACTTCTCTCTGTCTTTCTCCCTGTCTGTCTGAGTGTTTGTGAAGGTGTGTGTGTGGCGGAGGGCCTGAGGAGGAGGGGTATTTGAGGTGGTTTATTGCCCCCTGTAAGCACATACACAGGAAGAGCCCATCCCAACCCCCTGTCCCTCTCTCTCCCTCCCTGTGTTTGTTAGGGTGTGTTTGGAGGGACTGGTGTCTGAGAGGGGGTATTTGAGTTGGATTATTAGCCCCCTGCTCTTTCTCTCTCACACAGAGGGAGAGCCCAGCCCAACCCCCCGTCCCTTTCTTTCTTTCTCTCTCTCTCGCTCGCTCGCTCGCTCTCTCTCTCGCTCTCTCTGGGTGTCCGCGGGGTATTTTTCCTGGATTTTTTCCTCTGATTTTATTGATGGGAGCCGGGCGGGGCTGAGCCCCAGGGGACACCCGGGTCCCCCTCCCCGGGGGGGGCAGCCCGCTTTTTACGAGGTGTCCTGGCCGGGGGTGCCCGGGGTCCGGAGTGAGAACAGAGGGAAGGAGGAGAGGGGAGCAGAGAGAGGGAAAGAGAGAGAGAGAGAGAGAGAACGTGTGTGTGTGTGTGTGAGTGAGTGAGAGAGAGAGAGAGAGAGATAGAAGGGGGGAGCTGGAAAGGAAGAGTGGAGCGAACCCTCATCCTGCATACCCCTCACTCCAGGTGATGGGGGGGTCAGAGACCCCATCCCCTTCACCCCAGGGGGAAAAGAAGGACGGAGGGCTCTCTGTCTCTCTCTATGACACACTCTGGTATATTGAGACTCCCATCCCTCTCTCCCCAACCCCTCCTTCACCACCCCACCCCAAACCACCACTTCCACAATAAAACAACCTTTTTATTTTAATAATATTTCAATTCAGAAAAGCGGGCTGCTCTCAAGAGCATGGCGCCCCCGTCCTTCATTTTGTTAATCAAGAGTATTCAGATCTCTCTCTTTTCATTTTCTCTCTTCTGTCCTCCATTCCCCTCCCCCCTTCTGTCTTTCTTTCTTTCTTCTGTTTGGCATATGGGTTTCTTCTTCCTCTTGTGTCTTTTTGTTCCCCCCCCCCATTTGCACCCTCTCCCTTTTTCAACAGGCCAGTTGCATTTCCACAAATGCCTCCCTCCTTGGACTGCTTTCACTTTCATGCCCCTTCAGATGGAGGGGGAATTTTTAAAAAAAAAATCCGGATGGATAAAGGGAGGGATGTTTTATTTTGATTGTTTTAATGTTTCCCCCCAACCCCTACCATATGTAGTTCAGGAGCAGAAGGTGCCTGCCTAGTTTGAGGGGGGAGGGGAGCAGTGACTTGTTACAGTGGGATTGGCAACATTCAGCTGTTACATTGAGGCTCCCCACATGTGGAACTCACTGTCTCACCACCTAACTTACCTCTTCTTTCAAATAAAATTCAATTTGTACTAATTTTTATTTCTTTCATTTTCAACTTCAGGCAAAGTGGAACTTCATGGCAAGGTGATCGAAGTTGACTACTCTGTCCCTAAAAAGCAGAGGTTAGCCATCATATTGAATCACTTCTTTCTAAATGTTTGTTGACTCTGCTTCTGTCTTGTTGAGCGTGTTTGCCATCTCCTTCCCTCGTCCCATGTGAGGACGGCATAACTGTGCAGATATCCCTTAAGACATTGGATTGTTTTGACTATTTATTGCCTGCCTAAGTTCCCAATAGGTTTGAAATAAACCTGTGTCTAGTTTGCAATAGGTGGCACCATATATGTTGGTGGTAATATTGCAATAGTGAAATATTAATTCGCAATAAATGGGGCCATGTATGTTCTGACTACTAATATTACAATAGTGAAATCTTTTATCACTTGTTTTAAAACCCATTTGAATTAAAATTTCAAAATTAAATCATATTTTGGCATCTGAAAAGAAAATAAGCACCCTTTTTGTAAAAATTGAAAATCAGCTAGGCTTTCATTTTTGGAGTTCCCTTTTGTGCAATTTTCTGAAAACCCTCTTCGTTCTAAGAGCAGTAACTTTGAAGCTAACTTCGTGTGTCTTGTTAATTTAAGATTTCTTTTTATCAAAAATGTTCAATGATTGATGTCAAAAATGTTATAAATTATATATTGCATATTTCTAACTGCACGTTAGAAAGACACTTCCCCTAGTTTCCTTCCTTAATTCCTCAACCTTCAAAAGAAAACCTCATTTATTCTATTTTCCCGTCACTGCAATCTCCATTATTCAACAGCAGATCAAAATAAAAGTGCAAATAATGTGAAGGAAAGATTGAAACTCAATTTAAATCGGAAAGTTTGTCATTTACTTAATACTTTGTGTAGCATATGGTACTTTAAACTTGCTAATTTTGGCACAAAAAAGAAAGTTGCTGTAAGTCTGTGATGTAGGTGCACAATCCCTGATTTCTTTTTCTTCGTGAAGAATTTGCATACTGCTCCAGAGAATGCATCCATACTTAACTAAATATAACATTAATATAGAAAAGACAGAATGTATCAGAACATACATACCAAAAGAAAACAAGCATGTTAGGTCAAACAACAGGGATAAGGGAAGCTGTGTTGCTTGTCTGTTGGAGGAGGGTGCATTATTGCATTATTTTGTAAACAATGTCAAACGGAAATGCAGTTATCATAGTTTGAAAAAGATATATTTTTAAAACACAGATGGTTGTTGGTGCAGGCAGCCATGTTTACAGTCTACTCTTGACAAGTTGTTTGTTGCTATTTAGGGGTGTTCTGAGGGTGTCAATTTGTGTGTGTATGTGTGTTTTGTACCATGTGTTGTTATTCTAATTGAAACGTGGCAGATGGATTTTTGAAAAGTTGAACACCGGCTTTTAAAACGAGTGCAGTAGAACACGTCTTGTGTGCATTGTTTGTATCAGCCTTTGAGGCACATCTGAATAAATTGTTGTTCCTAGGTTGTTGCTAATTGTGGAAGAGGGGTTCGGCTCTCTGTCTGTTACAGCAGTTGAATCCAACTCATTTTCCTAATCTCATTTTTGAATTGTATTTTAATCTGCACGTGCACCCTCTCCTGCCTTGTAGTGTATTTCTGAAGAAGAGTGGAAATTTGGGGGGGGGGGGGGTGCGGGTAGTGAACGTCCTACAGTGTGAATATTTTTCTGTTTGCACTAGTTAGGTGTAATTGTGTCCTAGCACATTCAACTTTTTTAAATTAACCCTGTCTGGGGTTGCCAGTCATCCCAAATAGTGGGGACGCAAGGGTAAATTTTGCTCCAAAGTACTGCGTGTATCAGGGGTAAAGTGTGAATTATTGCTGATCCATGCTTGTCTTTTGGACTACTGGGAGCAGGGGACTGGGGAGCACCAAGTGCTGGCAATTCTAAATAATAAAACACATTTTTTGTGCTGCAGAGCCCTTTCTCGTTTCTATAAAAGCAGCTGCTGAACTTACTCCGCTGCAGACTGTTATGAACTTTAAAGCGTCAGTAACCCCCTCTCCAGGAGGGGAGGTGTGGAACTCCACACTCTGACGATTTTTAAAAAATATGCTTTCCAACAGAATAGGAGCCGCGAGTTGTGGTCATCTGTCACCTGAGAAAGTGAAAACACAGCAGATGTGTTAGACAAAAATGAAGGTAACGCAAAGTGTGGATAAGCTCCTGGTGTACACATATAGAATATTAGTTATTGTAATGGACGTGTCAATAAATTGGGCTAACTCCATGCTGAAAGTCTACAAGGGCAATATAAAGTGTCTTTTTGAAAATAAATGCATAGCAACGAAGTTTGAAAGTCCTTAGACTACTGTCCATTTGCTGCAGTTGTTGAAATTTACCTATTTTTTGCAGAGGGAAAATTGTTAAAAAAAAAATTTAGCAATGCAGTGAAAATGTCCGAGCTGCTTGTCTTCAGTTATAGAAGAAGGAAGTTTTCTTGCTTTTTGTTTTCAGAAAATATGTGTGGCTGTTCTACTGCAATGTAGAACTAGACCAAGACAGGCACTGGTTTAATGATTGGACCAAGTTTCACTTTCTCGCGCGCACTATGAGCTACAATAGATGTGGGGTACTTTATCCCTCCATATACCTGTTTATCTGTTTCATAGTGGAAGGGAGCATTTGCTATTACTAGGGTGCTCCGTTTGAAATCTGATGTCCGTATTCAGTGTTGCTGCAGAGGCTGGGCTGTTGTTGGAGACTTGTAACATTTGTGCAGTAGACTTTCCTTTATTTTACATGATAGTGACCTAAGAGAAACAGAAAGAGTCATTCAATGGATTGTGACAGAAAATGTTGAATGTTGCAATGGAGAACATAAATTTGGGTGCGAAACCTTCCTGTTAAAAGTTTTGAACATATTCAAAGTTAAAAGATGAAAATAGTCAAAGAATACAGGATAATGCAATAGTGGTGATAGACTTCTAGAGGAGTGTGAGTTTGGATATAGTGTGTAGACTGTAATTGATTTGCTGGTGCAGTTCCCTTTGCAAAATCACTGGGAAAAGAAATGAGTAAAGATATAGTTTCTCTTTTCTCTTAAGTTACAGATTTGAATGGTTTTGAGATTCTGTGGCTTTCTCTTAACTGAGCAAACTATTTCAAGTCTCCACTATTATGAGCTGTCGTATCACACTGTAAGGTTTCAAGATGCATTGCATGAGAGAAAATTCAGCAAAAATTTAAATCCCTTTTAAAAAATTATTACCTTCTTTTAAACCCTAATGGAAGCTGATGAGAACAGACTGTGTTCCAATGAGGTATGCTTAGGGTATTGGTTTAAAAAAAAAACCTTTCTTGATCTGAGTTTCAGTTTCTAAGAGAGTCTAGGGAGTCGTTTTCCTCTGGCAGTGATGACACATTAAGATGGCCATACTGCAGTCCTGAGACGCCTTTATCTTGCTGCACTTTGTTAAAAAGTCAAATTGAAAGGGTACAAACATGTCACAAGTTGTCCAGTTACCGAGAAAAGGTTATAGAGTCATCAAAACTATATCTGTTCCATGATACTGCAGATTCTGCGTTATTCCATTTTCTGTAGTTCTCCTTTCCAAATTGTAGTGAATGACCAGTTGAGATGCAGTTGATTAGTGGAGAATAAATGGCAGATTTATTTGCATTTTCTGTTTTCTTGATTTCATTTATCCCAATGTCTCAGTTTCCTTCTTATGTTCAATGTCCAACATTGACAAGCAGCTAATGTTTAGAAATGGTCGATGTGAAAAATTTTTCAGGGCTGTGGGGTAAAGCAGGAGAGTGGGATTAGTCAGGATAGATTTCTCAATGAGCCAGAGGTGATAAAGTGGGCTGAATGGCCTCCCTCTGAGCTGTACAGTTATGGGTGCACAGCCCAGTCCATGACTCATCCTGGTTGTCCCAACAAGGAAGGTGCACGTTTATAAATCAGATATTATATCTATTCTTTTTCACTCAAACAACGTCAACTGGTTTTGAGTTTCGAGTGTAGCCTTTTTGAGGGAAAGAAAATAGCACCTGTATTTTTTAAAACAATTAATTCTTGGTGCCCTACTTTGAAGCAAGGAAAACACCTGATTGTACAAGTACAAACTTTGTCCCTTCAAACTTGGAGCTGTATTTGGTGAAGCTGTTTAAATTTCTACCAGTACCGTTTCCAAATGTTAACATGCTGCGGACCTGTTGGAGTGTTTAAGAAGATGGCACAAGGAGAGTGTAGGGAGCTTGGCATGTCCTCAGCCATGATTTTGTTTGTGTGATTGTAGGCTGGTATAAGTAAGATAAATACCTCTGGGATCTGTGTACAAATTCACCATGTTAGTAATCTGTTCGTTAGTACAGTGCTGATGTTATTATGGAACAGTCTAAACTGTAATGCTCAGAATTGTTGTGGCTGACAGTTGGGAAGCAAATCTATTGGGAATGAATGTTGAACTGCCTTGTTTGCCATCAGTTTACCTGTGATTTAATTCTATTGCCTGTCCTCTCCAAATCCCTTGCTCCTGTAGATCTGCAATTGATTGAGCTAGTGAGGACCAATGCTAATGGTTCAACCTTACCTGCAATTTTCAGCAAACACTTCATTGTATTCCCCCCCTGCCCACTTTGATAAAATTTAGTTTATTATTCATACCTTACCCCTCCCTCAAAATAAACCACCGCAAAGTTGGGGTTGTTAGTTTGATGTTGAATTGCAACAAAATAAATCCTTCACAGAAAGAAGAAAAAAAATGTTGATATTGAGCCAGTCTTCTGTAGGGATAGCTCGTCGCTCTTAATATTGAATATATTAAACTTTTTGCCAGATAATTAAGCAGCTATCGGTCAGGGACTACATCAGGCACGAGAGAAAATTATTTCCTAGATCATAAACATTTAGTTACTGCTTTCCTTTTAAGTGTGTGAATTATTTGCTGTTGGCTGTGAGCTGCACAGAGTAAACAATCAGATTTATGCAAGGGGGATGATGACTTTGACTCATATTTTCTGCTGTCTAGACAGTACTGTCACTTGTGTTGAGTGAGTAAATTTGTAGCACATGTCTCTCCTAAACGCTGGAGAAAGTTTGCAAGGTTGCACTGCGCCAGGACCCAGCCCTTCAGTCACATGTGTCCTCCTAGTGGTACGCTTTGTGACAATGCCATTGCAGACGTGATTAACAGGAAATAAACTCTACCCCCACAAACATCTGGGGACTTAACCCGAAGGGAAGAATGCTCTGGAAGCATACAGAATAAGGAGAGGGCAAGATAAGTGGTTTCTGGTGGGAACTATGCACCTCAGTTCTGTCGAATGTAAGTAACACATCAATTTCTCCTTTTGCACCTGCTGTACACTTACAGAAAAAAGATCAATTTTTCATTTGATTC
>JAHRHZ010000173.1:1932785-1980000 GCA_024137785.1 Ginglymostoma cirratum
CAACCCCAAGATCTGGAAACATCAGATTTAACCTGGTGCAACGTCTTCTCCCCATAGTCAGCTCTGCTCGAGCTGTCCCTGTAGTTGCATGAGGGATGGTCCTATGATCGATTCGGAACCCTGGACAGTTTGGTATCTAGAGAAGCTGTAGGCTGTTTTTTTTTAAAGCTTCCCTTCAAAGTTTGGAGTGCTCTTTCTGCCACACCATTGGATGATGAATGGTACGGAGCTGTGCATATATGTTGAATAACATTCAACTTTAGGAAATACTCAAATCCCTGCAGGTAACCAATGGCCTGTTATGTGTGACCAACTCTTCTGTGAGTCTGTATATTGCAAAGAATGAGCGCAGTTTTTCTGTTGTCCCCATGTTTGACAAATGAACTCGATGCATGTCCAGCCACTTTGAGAGGGCATCCACAATAACTAAGAACATTGAGCCCATGAAAGGACCTGCATAGTCACCGTGTGAGTTTACCCAACCATTCCCCTGAGCTGCTGGCGGTAATTTTTGTCCTTGTTGGCACTCTGGGCACTGATCAACCCACGCAGCTATGTGTGCAGCCATTCCTGGCTACCAGACATAACGTCTCACCAACATCTTCATTTTGGTCACCCCAGATGATTGCGGTAGAGTTCAGCCAGTATGTGACCCCTACCCTCCACCCCCCTGTCAACTCCCCCTGGCTTTGTGTATATATCCTGTGTTCAGGATATGCTGTGATTGATGCTGTGCAGTTGCCTTCACTCAAAAGGTGTTCCCAAGCTCAGTCAGACTGGCGAGGGTGTCCACTTACATTGGAATACCCTGCAACTTGCGGCATTTTCCAATGATAAAGCCAGTTGTAGTGCCTGCTTGAAGTCCACTTGGGCTTCAGCTAGTAGGCACTTTTGCATGGTTTCATCATTAATCCCAATAACCAGATAGCCTCTCAATATCTCATTAAGGGTTAAACTAAAATCCCATATCTCTGCCAGTCGTTTTTAATCTAGTGAAAAATCCCAATATGAATTTCTCTGGCTTTTGAGCTGCCGAGTAAAACTGATAGTGTCTCAGTGTCGTAATATTCCTTGACTAGATCCAAATCTTGAAAGGTTTTAGTATCTGGCGCCTCCTGGAATGTTAGGCTCCCAATAACCAAAAAAGCTGCAGGTCCACAAGCTGTCAGGAGAATTACTCATTGCTTTTTCACCTGCCCCGATATCATTTACCCGGAAAAAATAAAGCATTCTTTCCACATATAAGCCCAGTCTTCGACAGCAGGATGAACGAGTCAGACTTCTCAAATAATAGCATGATTGCTGAAATGCTGACCCCATCTCAAAGACGACTGTGAGCGAATTTCTTCAGGAGCGTGCTTTTCTCTTGTTGCCACTAAAGTAACTCCAAAAGAGGATGGCATCCCATTGCAAGTCACCCTTTATTTACATGTGGAGAGTCCTTTACACTGATCCAGCTCCCTCAGAGCCAAATCTCTGAGCAAACGGGATGTCTGACACTCCTGTTTTTATCTGTCAGCCAGGGCTCCCTGATTGAACCAGGTTAACAGCCCCAGTCAGGGAACTGCTGTTCTGTGAGGTCCACCTGGCTGACCTCGTTACAATCACTTACAGTCTCCTAGTGATTAGGGTCACAGGGTGTGGTCTCCTAGCGTTAGGGTCATAAGTACTCCAATGTGGTCAATGAAGCTTTCAGCCTCTCCAATCAGGTCTCTGTCTTTGCACGCTGCTAAAACAGTTCTTATTAAAGTCCCAAATGACACCCTATGAGACTTGAACGAAGGTAAACTTTCTCTCCTTGTTTGTCACACCCTTGTCTGCAGCCTTCAATGTGGAGTCTGCATGTCCTCCACCAACCCCTTTCACTATCACCTGGGTAGGGCGGAGTTGGGGTGAGCTGTCTCACACGGTTCTGTTCATATCCATGCATTCATTGCCAGAGAATCTCACAATAGTTTCTCTTTCTGCTCCCCAACCTGTTACCTCTGGGACTCTATCCTTAGGCACCATACCCATACCTGCCCCCTCCTTTTTCTAATCTACACACTGCCCCTCAGTGCCATTAGCTGAAAGCACAGTCTCAGTTATCACGTGGACATTGACAGTCAGCTCACCAACACCTGCTTTGACTCCTCTACTGTTGCTAACCTATCAGAATGCTTATCTGACGTTCAGCATTCGATGGATACACAGTCCCTTCAGTTCAGCATTGAGAAGACTGTGGTCGTTATCTTCAGTTCTCACTTCATACTCTATTCCCTTGTGACTGATTTCATCCTTTCTCTTCTAACAATTAAAGACTTCACTGGACTATTTTTTAAATTTGCTCGTAGGATGTGGGCATCACTGGCTAGGCCAGCATTTATTGTCCAATCCCAGTTGCCCTTGAGAAGGTGGTGGTGAACTACCTTCCCGAACCAATGCAGTCCACATGTTGTGGGTTGACCCACAATGCCCTTGCGAGGGAATTCCAGGATTTTGACCCAACAACACTGAAGGAACGGTGATATATTTCCGAGACAGGGTGGTGAGTGGCTTGGAGGGAAACCTGCACGTACTGGTGTTCCCATATTTCTGTTGCCCTTGTCTTCCTAGATGGATGTGTTCGCAGGTTGGAATTTTCTGCTGCTACAGGGTGACAGTGGCAGAGGGAACGGATGCTTGTGGATATAGTGCCAAACAAATGGGCTGCTTTGTCCTGGATGATGTCGAGCATCTTGAGTGTTTTTGGAACTGCATTCGTACATGCAAGGGGGGGAGAGAGTGAGTTGTGAAGAGGACATAAGAAGCCTACAAAGAAATACATAAGTTAAGTGAGGAGCAAAAACCTGGCAGATGGAGTACCATATGTCCATTTTAGCAGGAAGAATAAAAATTAAGCGTACTATCTAAATAGTGAGAGGTTGTAGGGCTCTTAAGATGCAGAGAGATCTGGGTGCCCTTGTGCATGAATGACAGAACGTCAGTATGCAGGTACAGCAAGTAATCAGGAAAGCCAGTAGAACGTTATGGTTTATTGTGAGGAGTGATGAATGCATTCTTCAGATATACAGGACATTGGTGAAACTGCACCTGGAGAATTGAGTACTGGTCACTGTACTTAGGGAAGGATGTTAATGTATTGGAAGCAGTTGAGAGAAGGTTCGTTAACCTGGAATAAGTGGATTACCTTATGAGGAAAGTCCAGACAGTCTAGGCCTGTATCCTCTGGAGTGTAGAAGAGGCAGAAGTGATTTAGTTGAAACACACAAGTTTCTGAGGGGTCTTGACTGGGTAGACATGGAAAGGGTGTTTCCTCTTGTGGGAGAATCTAGAACATCATCGTTTAAAAATAAGGGGTCTCCCATTTAATACAGAGATGAGGCAACATTTTTCTGTCTGGGGTTTGTGAGTCTTTGAAATTCTTTTCCTCAAAAGGTGGTGGATGCAGAATCTTTAAATATTTTTAAAACAGAGGTAGATAAGTTATTGATTACCTAGGGGATGAAAGATTCTCAGGGGTCTGCAGGAATGTAGAGTTGATGTTAAAATCAGCATCAGCCATGATCTTATCGGATGGCAAACAGGCTCGAAGGGGAGTGTCCTACTCTTGTTCTCATAAATCATAGAATCCCTACAGTGTGGAAACAGGCCCTTTGGCCCAACAAGTCCACACTGAACTATCCCCTTATAACCCACCTAACCTACACATCCCTGAACACTATGAGCAATTTAGCATGGCCAATCCACCGAACCTGCACACCTTTGGAGTTTGGGAGGAAACCCACGCAGACACTGCGAGAACGTGTAAACTGCACACAGACAGTCACCCGAAGGTGGAATCGAACCCGGGTCCCTGGCGCTGTGAGGCAGCAGTGCTAACCACTGACCCACGGTGTTGTTCCTTGCTGGGATGTTGGTTAGGGCTTTTGAAGAACCTGGCTTTTTGTTTTGAAGCAGGAATCAGGCCTCAGATGCCTGTCAGTTAATCCATGCTCACTATTAAAAAGAATTTAAAGGGACCTTGTGTCTGTTAACACTAAGCTAGAGCTACATGGTAGTCATTGCAACCTTAGAACCCCTGGCCCCAAAATTGCATCTCACGATCCCCTGGTTGACAATCTCTCCCCTCACCTCTGGAATTTCCTGAAAATGACGTCTCTGCAGCTCTACCTCACTTTCCTCCTTCATAACACTCCTTCAAACCGCCCTCTTTAGCCAGGTTTTAGCTCAATTGCCCCAGTCTCTCCCTCAGTGGTTCGGTGTCAGATATTGCTTTATAAGATTCATGTGAGGCACTTTGGGATGTTTTATAGACTCGGCATGAATAAGTTGATGCAATTGCTGGTGCCCAGTTGGTGCCTACAACACACGCACACACAAACAGACACCCTCTCGCTCCCCCACGCGCGCACACACATACGCACCCTCCCCAGTTGCTGCCGGGGTCCCTGCTTTCCCCCTTTTTATGTAGTCAGTCACTTAATTAAGCACATTTACCGCAGTCAGCAGCTGAACTAATGCCATACTGGCAGCTGGTGCACTACCTTCCAGGATGTGGAGCTGTTACCTTTCTGCTCAATGAGTACGTGGACAATATAGAGTGAAGGCGGGTTAACTTGTGATGGGCTGTGAATATTACATCGCCAGGGCTGCCCACATCTCGGGAGCAAATTGTTTTAGACAAAGAGAACCCAAGATGCCATACCATTGCCTGCCTTGAGCGCAGTTGGTGCCAATCTCTCTTGTTTTATTTAGTCTCCCTCTGCCCCTTGAACCCCCTGACCGTCTGACACAGTGAATTCCCACGATGTGTTTAACGCTGACAAGACTTTGTCTTTTTCTTTTTGCAGGAGTCGGAAAATTCAAATCCGCAACATCCCGCCTCATCTGCAGTGGGAGGTAAGTAGCCTGCAGAAGTTGGTAACCAACTATTAATTTACTTGTCTGTTTAAATGGCTTGAGTTCAGACTGTGTCCAACACAACTCGACAAGAGGTCATGGCTCCCTCTTGATGCGCTCGCAAAGTGATCGGGGTTTTAGGTGAGGGGGTGGTGGGAAGGCAGGACTTGGCATAGTTGGGATTTGGTGCCAATCTGGAAAATGAGAGGGTAGCTTTCTCTTCATTCTTTTCTGGGATTGTGGGCATTTGTTGCCTGTCCCTAATTGCCCCTTGAACTAAGTGGCCACTTCACAGGGCAGTTAAGAGTCAACCGTTTGTGCTGTGGGTCTGGAGTCACATGAGGCCAGACACCAAGTAAGGACGGCTGATCTCCGTCCCTAAAGGGCATTAGTGAAAGAGATGATAGCTTCCACAGTCACCCTCACTGAGAGAACTTCCAAATCCATTGAATTTGAATCCCACCAGTTGCCATGTTGGGATTTGAATCTGTTTCTCTTGAGAATTCTTCTGGGTCTCTTGATAACTTATCTAATGATATTACCATTGCATCATTGTCTTCCTCCGTTGCTAGATGCACAGCTCTATGAGTTGAGGTCTTGGAGAACTGAATAAGGATGTACATTTGACTTGATCTGTTACCAGGTGGATTGTATCTAAGCTTGTGGCTTTGCCTTGCATTTGCTGTGTTGTCTGCTGCTTTTTTTTTAGTAGCTGCGCGGAATTGACCGCAATCAATATTTCTAACCAATTGCTGAATAGTAGACAGGAAGAAACTTTTCCCCTTGATGGTGGGATCCATGACTTGGAGGCATAGATGTAAGGTAACAGGCAGAAGATTTAGAGGAGATGAGGAAAAATGTTTTCACCCAGAGGGTGGTGGCTGTCTGGAGCTCACTACCTTTAAGGGTGGTAGAGTCAGAAACCCGTATAACATTTAAGAAGTATTTAGATGTGTACTTGTGATGCTAAGACATGCAAGACTATGAGCCAAGCGCTAGAAAGTGGAATGAGAATATTCAGGTGGTTGTTTTTGACCAGTGTGGACATGATGGGCTGAAGGGCATTCTTCTGTGCTGTGGATCTTTATGACTGTATGACCAAAGGGACAGTGATCCAGGATGATCAGACAGAGGTCTGGTCACTGCCTGACCTGGTCCTTGGGAAGGGTAATTGAGGAGGCTCAGTTTGAGACTCATTAATACAAGTATAGACAAGGCTGAAGCGGCCAGAAAGTCACAAATTGTCTCCCGCCCTCCGGTATCCTGCAACCTCAGCTAGAGTTACTGTTAGAAACATATAATATGATCAAGCAGAGTCAGTATGACTTCATGAAGAGGAAATCATTCCTTATGAATTTAATACAGTCATTTGAGGAGGTCACAAGCAGGATAGATAGAGGGGAACTGGTAGATGTAATACATTTGCATTTTCAACAAGCATTCACTGAAATAATGCACGTAAGGCTATTTAATAAGCTGACCATTGGTGTTGGACATAGTATATTAGCATGGATAGAGGATCAGCTAACTAATAAATGACAGCGAGTTAGGATTCCCTCCTTATTGGCATTGTGGGTCTACCTACATCACGTGGACTGCTGCAGTTGAAGAAGGCAGCTCATCATCACCTTCTCAAGGTCAAGGCAATAAATGCTGACCCAACCTACAATGCTCACATCCCATGAATTAATATATTTTTAAAGAAATCCTCCAGGTGAGAACCTCACTGGGTGAGGGTTAAAAAGCTCAGCAAAGTAATCGAAGGAAGGTATGCAGAGGAGCAAACTGGCTTTCACCGATGTTGCAGCTTCCCGTCTGGCATCAGGAGTTTGTGATATAGTGGAGGGAGAGAGAAGCAATTTTTTCAGTTACTCATGGGATGTGGTAAGACTGCCGTTGCCTTAAGGTGGGCTGCTCTGGGTGACCTTCTTGGCATTCTACGTAACGGGTTTGGTACAGCCTAGTGGCTTGTGATGTCACTTCAGAGGCAGTTTAAGAGTCCAGACTGGGATTGCAGTCACATGTTAGTGATTTGGACAGCTTTGCAGCTCACCTTCACTGATGAACATTCATCAGCTGGTTGGTGTTTTCTTTCATGTATGCCGTAGCCCGATCCCCTCAAGGCCATGTTCACAAGAGTCATCTTTTGATTTCCAGATCTCGTTCCTGAAACTGAATTGAAATATCAATGTTCCGGGGTTGAGAATTGAACCTGTGGTCTGTAGGCAGGTGGTGCAACCACAGCAGTACTCATGGCCTCGTTCCATACTCTGTCAATGGAAGGACTGATGGATGTGCCCCCAAAGTATAGATCCCATTCCTCAGCAGATCAGAATCTGTTGGAGCTTTCCTTTTAGAATGTGGTTTTCTCCCAAGCTTCAACAGTTGGCCATCTACTTGGAGACCCCTCTGTTATTTTACCTTTGACTGATGTGGGGTGCCTTGTTGAGTCTTTCTCCTCCCTAGTGACTGACTCCATTCCGCCCTCTGACAGTAGTCCTAAGATTCAGCCAATCTATTTGTAATCTCGGGTTTGTTCCCATGATGAGCTTGGGAACTCGCATCTGGGGCATTGAAAAGATGGCTGACTCCCCCTGACCTTCACCACCACCCACATTGTCCGCCTCTGCCTCTGCCTCTGTCTCTGCTGATCTGCTATTGACCTTTTCTCATGCAGACTTTCGTTGTCCCTAAGCGTAACAATTCCAACACACACCCCTGCTGGCCTCCCACCTTCCACTCGCTGTACATCTGAAGGCATTAAATCTCTGATATAAAAGGTACTGCAGATGCTGGAGAATCCGAGATAACAAGCATGGGGCTGGATGAACACAGCAGGTCAAGCAGCATCAGAGGAGCAGGAAAACTTGACGTTTCGGGCCTAAGCCCTTCATCAGAAATCAAATTAAATCTCTACTGCTTGGCACCTCCTTTCATGACATCCATGCTTTATAGATGTCAGTCATTGTTATAGTCACAGTCACGGTGGCCATGTTTGCTCAGATTTGTGACAGCTGATTTAATGGCCCAGCCTTCTCATTGGTATTTTAAGTGATTTAGGAACACAGGAAGAAACATAGGAACAAGAGTATGCCCCTCGGGTCTGTCCCGCCATTCAGTATGATCATGGCTGATCGAACACTTCACTGCCTTTTACCCACCCCATCCCCATCCCCATCATCCTGTACACCACTGGTAATCAGAAATCTATCAATCTCCATATTCAAAGACTGAGCTTCCACAGACCTCAGTGGTAGAGAATTCCAAAGGTTCTGAGTACCTCCTGAGTAAAAATAATTCTCCTCATCTCTGTGCTAAGTGGCACCATCATTATTTTTAAATTGTGCCTCCCAGTTCTAGACTTCCCACCCAAGGGAAAAACTGTTTCCCTGCGCCTAACTGTTTAGGTACAAAAATAAAATAGCTGGAGAAGCTCAGCAGGTCTGGCAGCACCTGTGAAGGAGAAAACAGAGTTAACTTTTCAGGTCTGGTGACCCTTCCTCGGATCTGATGGTGGCTGGGAAAATGTCAGTTTATATGCAGAAAATAGGGAGGTGGGTGGGGTAGAGAGTAAATGATAGGATAGAACCCAAAGAGAGAGAAAGACAGTTGGACAGACAAAGGATTTGCTAACGATCAGGCTGGGAGGGTGAGTAGTTGTTAATGGGGACAGTTAGTGACGACTCTTTAGGTATTTTGTAAGCTTCAAGGAGGTTGTAGGTCACATCTCATTCTATTAAACTCTAGAAAATACAGGATTAGTTTGCCCAATCTCTCTTCATAGGACAGTCCCACTGTCCCAGGAACAACTCTGGTGATCCTTCATTGTACTTCCTCTGTGACAAAAATGTCTTTCCCGAGGTAAGGAGACCATAACTGCATACATGCTCCGGCGAGGGGAGGTTTCCACTCATTGGAAGGCCTGGACCTAAGACATTCGGCCCAAGATGGTGACAGTGACAGAAAGAAATATCTATATTGTCAAATCCATAGAGAAGGGATTTGATATGATAGGTTATCGTCAGTGGGAGAGAACAGGCAAGACATGGAGGGAGTTGCAGACTTCCTCACTTCCCCCAATCAAGTGGTCTCCAGAAGCTTTAGGAAATCACTGGCCGATTGTGAAGAAAACAAAGGAAAAATCAGCAGGTCATTGCGCTACCCACCGCGGAATAAGTCAGAAGGTTATTCTGGCCAAGCACATTCAGGCAAATCTCATCATCTCTGGCAGAAAAGAATGCTTATAAAGGACGATGATCGCTGCTATGTTGAAATGCAAAAAAAAAATGCTATACTTAAGTATATAATCAAAAAAAGCAGAATAACAAATGCAAAGATTATAGCCAGACCCTCCTGGGATAAACGTGAAGCTGGCAAAAGAAATGAAACGCATGGACAAAGTCACCACTAAAGAATCCAGAAACCTTCTGGTTCAGGCTAGCAAGTTTAGGAAAAGAATTCCTGGTGAACGGAAGCAGTGGGAGACTGAAGTAGCGCAGAGCAACCTCGCATGACATTTCTTTGCAAATGATTTTGCCAAAGATAGTGCCCCCCCACCTCCACCGCCCCCTACCTTCCTGTCTTTTCTGACACAGTGTTACACTCCTGTCCGTCTCAGTGACACTGTGTGATGCTCCTGATTGTCTGGGTGACATGGTGTGACTCTCCTGTTTGTCTGTCTGGATGACATGTTGTAACACTCTGTCTGACTGTCTGGTTCACACACTGTAACACTCCTCAGTGTCTGTTTGGGTGACATGGTATGACTGTCCTGTCTGTCTGGGTGATATGATGTAACTGACTGACTGACTGACTGACTGGATGACACAGTGTCACACTCTGTCCGACTGTCTGGGTGACACAGTATGATGCTCTTGTCTGTTGTTTTCAGGTATTGGATGGGCTCCTAGCTGAACATGGCACAGTGGAGAATGTGGAACAAGGTATGGAGATGTAAGGGGATCGTGGTGAGTTCTTCTCTCTGGTATTTCATTCTAAAGCACCATTGGAACATAAGATCCTGAGTAACTAGACCAATCTGTTCGCTCTGTCCTGTTCTGCCAAGCAGTTCAATCATGGCTGTTGTCTATCTGATCTCCACCTTGTGCTGCTTGATCCAGATTTGATGATCTAATGACTGGAGCTCAGATTATCCGGGAGCCACAACAAACTGTGGGAAAGCTGCAGATTTTCATTCTCCTTATGTTTTTCTGGTTTGCTCCTGAACAATCAGGCTCTAGTTTTGAAATAGTGTGGCTACGTTTGCGATTATCCCCTTCAAAACTGGCCGAGCAGTTCACTGCCCAGTAATGAAGGGGCCGGACGAGAAATGAAAAGCAGTTTATGTCTTCCTCTGTTCTGAATTAACAGTTTAAATCCTCATGTTATTGTTGTGAAACTGAGTTGGACCTTTATCTGGGCAGATGTGGTCTCCACAGTTACAGCACAGTCTCCTTCCCCTTTAAGATTCAGCATCTGATCTTAATGACAGCTTCCAGTTGCTTCTGTGCAACTGACGTGAAATCGTTAGACCTGTAGTTAGCTGGTTATCCTCTCTCCCTCTCTCCCACACATTTCTAAAATAACAGAGAGACCTCAGCAATCTTCCAATCTGACCGTACAGTCCTCAAACTGTGGAAACATTTACAATTGTCTCACCAACTCTGTGAGTGTGTGTGTATGCCTATGAGTGTGTGTTTTAATGCTCATGTAAATAGCATTTTCTAAATGATGAGGTGTGAGCTGGGTTTAAAAATGCAGTTGGTTGGAGGAGGGAGATCTGGTCCGGAGATTTGTGTGGCTTATGCTTTGGCAAAGAGTAAGACAGTTGAGCAAGAGGATTACACAGGGTATGTGCCAGTGGAACAAGCCGGTAAACATCCATTCAGTCCGTGCAAGTGTTCATACTTCATTTGAGCCACCTCCCATCCCCCTTGTCCATTTGTGTCTCCCCCATTTGCCTGCGTAGACTCACTTTAGCTGTTTGCTTACTCTATGGTAGCAGCTGGTTGTACAGTCTCGGGATGAAGAGGGTTTGTCTTTACATTGATTATGGTCTGTACTCTCTCTGTATCTGCTTTTAACAAGTTGTTCATGTTTCAAGTGCCTCCTCAGGTTCAGCACCCTCCCACACTAGTCCACTCCCCCATCCCACACAGATTCGCCTTGGCCTTTGAAGAGAGAGCATCCTCAGTCTGTTTGTCCTTCCCGTCAAATGGATGAATCGTTCCATTCTGTTTTTATTTGTTGTGAGTTGGTTTTACACCTTCTCCCATGCCACTATATCCTATTTATGACAGAGTAGCCACAACTGTGCAAGGTGAAACCAAACTTTGATGCAAGTGTACGTACAACATCTCTAAACACACACACACATACTTATTCACACAGCCTCTCTCACACACTCGCATTCTCGCACGCGCAATCTCTCGCACGCGCAATCTCTCGCACGCGCAATCTCTCACATACGCATGCAATCTTATACACACACTCAGTCTCACACACTGATACGCACGCACTCTCACATATACTTCCTTGCACCCTCTGTCACACTGATACACACGCTTTCTTTCATACGGCCACACACAGACTTACACTCTGACTCAAACACACACACTCATTCTCTCACATACAGATGCACACTGACTCTCACTCTTTCTCACAGTCTTTGTCTCTGTCTCTCTCTCACTGTCAGAAACACACTCATTCTCACTGTATGCACACACAACACTCACACACACTCTCTCACACACACAGACGCACACATATACGCTGTTTGTTTCTCTCTCATGCACACTCACATTCTCTTTCTCTCGCTCTCTCATGCACACACACTTCCTGCCTCTCTCTCATACACACACACACACCCATGCATACATTCACACCCACACTGTGGGCAGGTCCCCAATCTGATGCAGCCCATAAAGGAGCTCGAGCCTGTGATCCTGATCCACTGACTGCAGCTCCCACTCTGTGAGGGGTCTGAGGTTCCATGCTTACAGACACATTTACCTGCATGTTGTAGCCCAGAGCTGTGCGTTCTAATGGCAAGAGGCTGCATTCAGTCCCCTTCACACATGGCTGACCAGGAACCTCACTTGCACTGTCACTGCCTGACGTAAGTGTGTGTTTGGCAGAGTACTTGATGTGTTCAGTCACATTACAACTATCCTTAATTGGACACCGAAACCTGGAGTGAGACTGTGATCCAGTGCTCCTGGCTCGAGACAGGGTCACTACCCACTGCCCCCACAGCCTCTTCCCCCTTTACTCCTGCTGTCTGCTTTCTGCCTTATGAGTCACCCTGTGACTCCCTCTTCCTTTGTGGATTTGATGAAACCTCATTGGATGTCCCCTGGTAAACTAGACATATTACATCTACACACTGTCCTTGTCCACAGTCTGTCTAAAGAATTCAGTGAGGGTGATTCAGCATCACTTTTCCTTTTGGAATCCATGCTGACTATTTACTGTTGTATTTTTGGATTCTAGATATCATTCTGTTTTCTCCTTTAGAAGGTGTTCCATTATTGCTCATCGTAACATAGAAACAGGAGTCAGAGTAGGTCATTCAGAAGTTTGAGCCTGCTCCCCCATCCAAAATGATCATGGCTGATCATACAACTCAGTCTCCTGTTCCTGATTTCAGCCGTACCATTTCTTAGGGTACCTTTAGCCCTAAGAATTATATTTAACTTCTTCCTGAAAACGCTGGATGTTTTGCTGACTCTTCATACATCAGTCCTGCCATCCAAGGAATCAGTTTTGATTCACTCTAAACCTTTGTTGCACTCCCTCCATAGTCAGAACATCCTTCCTCAGATAAGGAGACCAAAATTGCACAGAATACTCCAACTGTGGTCTCATGGATCTTAAACTGGCTGACCTATAATTCCGTAGGCATGCTCCAATTCTGTTCCTACTTCAGGTATGACTGTAATGTTGTGCCCAGCCCTCTGGCAATGCATCATCTTCTAACTTCTGCTATTTCTTTAAATTCTGAATCAGAATCACAGATTCAAATGGAGGCATCATATCTGCAGGAGTTTGTTGAATGAGCAGTTCACCTCTATAGTTCTAGCGTAGCCACCTCCTGTTCCTGCGCCTTCTCCCTATAACCCTTCACATTCTTCTTTTTCAGATAATATGTTTAATTGCCTCGTTAATACTAGTATCATGTCCAACCCTCTGTTGGTATATTCACCTAATCTCGCTTCCTGGTTAGAGAGGAGGCAGTGGCTAGTGGCGTTATTACTAGACTAGTAATTGAGAAAGTCAGCTAATGTTCTGAGGACTTAGATTCAATCATGCCACCGCAAATAGTGGAATTTGAATTCAATGTTTAAAAACTCGAATTAACAAGTCTAGTGACAGTGAAATCATTGCCGATTGTTAGAAAGACCCATCTGGGTCACTGATGTCCTTGAGGGAAGGAAATCTGCCATCCTTGCCTGGTCTGGCCTACATGTGACTCCAGACTCACAGGAATGTGGCTCACTCTTAACTGCCTTCTGAAATGGCCTAGACAGCTGTCAGTGTGTCTGGAAAAAGGAATGAAACTGGACAGACATGAACCTACTACAAATTGAAGGCAAGTCATGCCACCACCTCCTCAAGGACAATTAGGGATGGGCAATAAGTGCTGGCTCGGCATTGAAATGAATAAATCTGTTTATTCCCGTACCTGTATAAAAATAATGGTGAAGCAAGATAGGTTCCCTGGGGTAATTTGATCCTGACCGTCCCATTGCAATCAAGTCTTCCCAGCCTTTCTCTCTATGACTGTAGTGTACAGTGTTTTCTGTTTCTTGATGGTTTGGTTTCAGAGTTTGAAGCACCAAGTGTCTTGATTTAAACATAGTGAAAGGAGCTGAACTGGCTCAGTCCTGCTGCTATGTCCTAGGTTCTCCCCATTAAATGGGGAATTGCAAGGTAGGAGGAGTAGAGAAGTAAAGATCCACAGCTCACAGAGTAGGATTGAAAATCCTAGTGTGTGAAAGTGTCGCTACAGAGGGAATTCGGAAACTGAGCAAACTATTATTCCATCCTCAATTAGTCCAGGAAGTATGAAAGAATAATTTTAAAAAGAGTTTTACTCACTCATGGGAAGTGGGCATTATTGGCCAAGCCAGCATTTATTGCCTGTCCTGAGTTGCCCTTGAGAAGGTGATGATGAACTCCCTTCTTGAACCACTGCAGTCCAAGCGCTCTAGGTAAACCCACAATGTCCTCAGGGAGGGAATTCCAGGATATTATAGTAAGGTGCTGCCTGAGAATCTTTGGTGAGTTTCTGCATTGCATCTTGTCGATAGTACACACTGCTGCTACTGCATGTTGATTGTGGAGGGTGTGGATGTTTGTAGATGTGGTGTCAATCCAGCGGGCTGTTTTGTCCTGTATGGTGCCAAGCTGCTTGAGTGTTGTTGGCTACACCCATCCAGGCAAGTGGGGACTATTCCATCACACTCCTGAATTGTGCCTTCTATAACCAAAGGCCTGGATGTGTGCATTATTTGGCGTTGTGCTTCATTGGGGCACCTATGGACTAATACTACCCCAATGCCGTACTGGGAGGTATCACGTCAATGCCAGATCTCACTTGGGATCATAGTGTGCCAACATCTTAGAGGATGATGGCTATTTCTTCACTTCCCTGAACCGCAACCATTTCCAAGGCTGACCCTTTTTTTCAGAGTTGATGCAAAGGTGCTAGGATGGAGGCCAGGTTATGTATGAACTTTCTGTAATGATTCACCAGCCCAAGGAAAGACCTAATCTCTGGTACAGAAGTCACAGCTGGGGCGCCTTTGATCCCCCTCACTTTATCTTCCAATGGGTGTAACCCGGTCTTGTCAACTCTGTAGCCCAAGTAGGTCACTTGGGTGCCTGGAACATACGGTTTTCCTTTCTAAGGCATACGCTGACCTGGGAGAAACATCTAAGGACAAATTCTCTGAGTGGTCCTTATTGGTGTCCCCTGTTATTAACACATCATCTAGATAAAGGGCGACCTGGGGTAGACTTTGTAAAATGTTCTCCATCACCCACTGAAAAATTTCACAGGCTGATGATACGCCAAATGGCAGTCTCGTATATTAGGATAAGCCTTATGGGTATTAAATGTAGCCTACATCTGGGAATCCTCAGCAGTCTGCAGTTGCAAGTATGCATGGACGCATGGTTCGTGTCCAATTTCGTGAAGGACAGCCCCTGCCCTGCCAGATTTGTGTGTAAATGCTCTATGCGAAGGATTAGATTTTTATTCAGCTGTGAGAAGCAGTTTACCATTGGTTTAAAATCCCCATAAAGGCAAACTGACCTGTCGGATTTCACAAGTCTGCCCATTTCGCAAACTGGATCGGTTTGATGCTTCCATTGCTTTGCAGCGTCCTGATTCCTGCCTCTACTTGCTACAGGCAAGTAGCACTGGACAGGGTCTTGTAGAATCGTGGAATTGCTTCCTGGTCAAAGTGCAAGGTGGCCTAGGCTCTTTTGATAGTCCTCAGACTTCCCTAAAAAAGATCTGGGTATTTAGTTAGAGCTTCAGTCAGGCAGCCATTTTCTAATTAAAACCGTTCAGCCAATCTTGGTGAATCTCTCACAGCCAAATTCGTCGCATCAAGCTCGGGCCGGAGCCTTTTACTACAGTCAGTGGTTAGTGAACCAGTTACTTTTCATAAGAGACCGGCAGCAACTACAATGGCTTACTGGCCCGGACCCTGAAGAAAATCTTAACTGTTTGGCTGAGGCTTGGCTTTCTTTTGGGGTTTTGCTGTGGGCTGACCCAGAGTTGTTCTGTTCAGGGTATGTCCTGAGTGAGGCTGTGCAATTGCCTTCACTAAAGTGGTGTTCCCCAAGCTCAGTCAGCCTGGCGAGGGTGTCCACTTCCATTGGAATACTGTGCCACCCATTTTCCAATGATAAAGCCTGGTGTAGTTCCTGTTCGAAGTCCAGTTGGGTTTCAGCTAGTAGGTGCTTTTGCATGGTTACATCATTAATCCCGCTCTCGTCAGTGCTGATATAACTCCATAGAGGCCAGTATCCTGTCATCGTGTCACCCTTTATTCACACGTGGAGACTCCTTGACATTGTTCCAGCTTCCTCAGAGCCAGCTCTCGGAGTGAACAGGATGTCTGACACTCCTGTTCTTATCTGTCAGCCAGGGCTCCCTGATTGGACCAGATTAACACCTGGGTAACCTCGTTACATCACTACAGATGGTGGACAGGGTTTGGGGAGTCAGGAGGTGAGTTACTCATTGCAGTATTCCTAGCCTCTGACCTGCTTTGGTAGCCACTGTGCTTATGTGGCGAGTCCAGTTCAGTTTCTGGTCAATGGTAACCCCCAGGATGTTAGTGTTGAAGAATGATTGAGCAACAAGATGGAGTATAAATTGGGAATGATGAAATTATTCACTTTCCACATCAGAATAAAGCAAAGTTTTTTTAAAAGCATGTGAATCTTGCCCTTAATGTTCGAAGACTGTGGCATCCCTGTGAAGCATGATCCTACAGTTTCAGTCGAGGTGACTGCTGGTCATACATTAAACTGGTGTCGGGGGAACTTAATGGGATTTGTTGGCTGAGAGCAGGCTTGGAGTTGGACATCATTGGCTGAGAGCAGGCTTGGGGTTGGGCATCATTGGCTGAGAGCAGACTTGGGTATGGCGGTCATTGGCTGAGGGCAGGCTTGGGGTTGGTGGTCACTGGCTGAGGGCAGGCTTGGGGTTGGCGGTTATTGGCTGAGAGCAGTTTTCGGATTGGTGGTCACTGGCTGAGAGCAGGCTTCGGGTTGGCGGTCATTGGCTGAAAGCAGGCTTGGGGTTACCACTTTAAGATGGTAGGTTGGATTTGTCAGATGGACTTGGTGAAGTCTGCTGATGGTGTGATTGGAGGATCCAATGTGAACCATCACCCACTGCGCCTCCACATTGAGCTGACAATTCAGAATGGGTGAGAAATCTTGCAGTGACTTTGCTTCATAGAAAGAAAGACTTAGATTTATGTTGCACATTTCATGCCCTCGAGTGGCCGCAGAGCACTTTACAGAAGTATTTTATGAAGTGTAATTGTATTGTGATATTAGATATATGTCAGACAATAACTCTGCAGTAGCTGCCTTAGCAGCACTGTCTTAGAAACCAGATCATCCTGTTTTTTATGGTAGTGTTGTTTGAGGGATTAAATGTTGCTCAGGATGCGGGAGTTGGGGAGAACTCTCCCTCGGTCCTTAGCAAAATAGAGCTGTGGGATCTTTGCCCTGCCCTCAGAAGAGCTTTGAACATTCTACCAGAAAGGTGACACTTCTGTCATGGCCGCAGTCCCCCAGCACCACGCTGGAGTATGTATGTTCCTGTTCCTGCCTGAATTCACCACCCAAAGCCCACGGTGACAATCAGATCGTGCCAGAGGCTAACACAGCTCCTGTTTTAGATCAGTCCTGCGAGGCAGCTATAGGTCAAGTTTCACACAGCAGTGATGAGAGTGTGCAGAAGTGCCTGAACTGAGAAAGGTGGGACAAAGTCACCAAGCACCAGACCTTGAGTAATCTGTATATCCCACTTTGGCAATCACTTATGGATTGGCCAAGCCTGGATTTTTAGATAGTCCACTCTATGCTGACTAGTTTTCAGGGCAGATAATTTGGCTGGTGCCCACAGAGCCAATTGATCTTCCTTTGACTACCTTCCAGTGAGAGAACTGGGCAGAGGGAGACACCTCATTGAATGAACAGCGGACAGTAGCCCATTTTTCACTTCCCAGCCATGAGCCATTGAGCAGAAACTGCAGGGCCTGATTCTTCCCATGACCAAGATGGGGGTTTTGCCCTTATCCACTGAATGGTAGGGGCTTTGCTGAAGGTGGGTAACTGCTGCACAGCGCTGGCGGAGATGGTGTTGGGGGAGGGTGACTGCGATGAGTTGTCCCAGGTTGGTCTGCGCAGACGGCTGACATTCTTTTCTTCCCCCTCTCTCAGTTAATACGGACAGTGAGACGGCGGTCGTCAACGTGACATATGAAACAAAGGAACACGCGAAGATGTAAGTGATGAACGTCACCTGGGGAAACGTTGAAAGGGGTCGTCTGTTGTCACCAAATTCCTCTCCATTTTCGTATGTATTGTATTCCATTCAGCCTAACGTGGCTGCCTTTGTAACTGTCTTATACTTTGCACATTGCTCACACTGACTAACATTACTTCATAAAGTACTGTACCCCAGTGTTATATACACTGACAGCCCTGTCACCTCTAGTACTGTACCTCAGCGTTAAACAGTGTTAGACCTGTCCCCACCAGTACTGTACCCCAGTGTTACACAGTGACAGACCACACCCCACCACTATTGTACCAAGTGTTGTACAGTGACAAACCTGTCCTCACCAGTACTGTACCCCAGTGTTGTACAGTGATAGAACTGTCCCCACCAACAGTATAACCGAACATTATACAATAACAGAGATAACAAGGTGTGGAGCTGGATGAACACAGCAGGCCGAGCAGCATCATAGGAGCAGGAAGGCTGACGTTTCGGGCCTAGTCCCTTCTTCAGAAATGGGGGAGGGGAAGGGGATTCTGAAATAAATAGGGAGAGAGGGGGAGGCGGATAGAAGCTGGATACAGGAGAAGATAGGTGGAGAGGAGACAGACCGGTCAAAGAGGTGGGGATGGAGCCAGTAAAGGTGAGTGTAGGTGGGGGGTGGGGGGGTAAGGAGGAGATAGGTCAGCCCAGGGAGGACGGACAGGTCAAGGGGGCGGGATGAGGCTGGTAGGTAGGAGATGGGGGTGGGGCTTGAGGTGGGCGGAGGGTATAGGTGGGAGGAAGAACAGGTTAGGGAGGCAGGGACGAGCTGGGCCGGTTTTGGGATGCGGTAGGGGGAGGGGAGACTGTGAAGCTTGTGAAGTCCACATTGATACCATTGGGCTGCAGGGTTCCCAAGCGAAATATGAGGTGCTGTTCCTGCAACCTTCGGGTGGCATCGTTGTGGCACCGCAGGATGCCCAGGATGAACATGTTGTCTGAGGAATGGGAGGAGGCGTTGAAATGGTTCACAACTGGGAGGTTCGGTTGTTTGTTTCGTGTTCCACAAAGCGGTCTTCAAGCCTCCGCTCGGTTTCCCCGATATAGAGGAGACCACATCAGGAACAGCAGATACAGTATACCACATTGGAGAGATAACAAGTTGTAGAGCTGGAAGAACACAGCAGGCCAAGCAGCATCAGAGGAGCAGGAAAGCTGATGTTGCAGGCCTGGACCCTTCTTCAGACTATCTCTGATAACACATTAGCAGATGTGCAGGTGAACATCTGTTTGATGTGGAAGGTTTTCTTGGGGCCCGGGATGGGGGTGAGGGGGGAGGTGTAGGGGCAGGTGTAGCACTTCCTGCGGTCGCAGGGAAAAGTGCCGGGGGTGGTGGGGCTGGTGGGGAGTGTGGAGCGGATGAGGGAGTCACGGAGAGAGTGGTCCCTCCGGAAAGCAGATAAGGGTGGGGAGGGAAAAATGTCTTTGGTGGTGGGATGGGATTGCAGATGGCGGAAGTGCCGGAGGATGATGCGTTGGATTCGGAGGTTGGTGGGGTGGTACGTGAGGACGAGGGGGACCCTATTTTGGTTGTTATTACAGACCTGTCCCCACCAGTATTGTATCGCAGTGTTGTATCATGGCAGACCTGCCCATACCAATACTGTACCCCAATGATATGCAGTCACAGACCTGTCCCCACCATTACCATACGCTAGTGTTAGAAAGTGACAGAACTATCCCCGCCAGTACTGTAGCCCACTATTATACAGTGACAGACCTGTCCTCAGCTATACTCTCTGATGAACAACAAATGGAGCTCAAGAACATCACACCTGAAAACGACATTGTAACGTTCCACACATTCACATTGAGCACGCCTCAGGCAGCTGCTGTGTGTGGGCCTGGACTGTGACTGTTTTGTACTTTTGTACTCTGTACTTTGTCATATCAAATCATTGTTCCTCAGTGAAATGCAGGTGAGCACATGGAACATGTTGGTTGTTGATCTCCATCCAGCAGGGTGGAGTGCAGACTATTCGACTCGATGTGATGTGTTTTGTTTCCTTGTTTTTCTCTCGGTTTATTTCCACACTCCTTCCTGGCTGATGAGACAGGTTGTACAGTCAAGTGACACATGTGAGAGCCACCAACTGGGCACCGATGAGGGAGCTTTTATACCCTCTGAGGGGGAAGGGTGTAGACCCTCTCTGGGGGCCTGGGGTTTAGTGTGTCACCTGGAAGATAGCTCCTGCGACAGTGTGGGGGGCGTGGTGTGGGGGCACAGTGGTCTTCCAGGTGAATGGACCCCCACCCCGTCTGGTCAGACCTCCCTCTGTCTGTCTGGGCTGGAGAGTGCTGCATGCAGCAATCCCACGTATTCATAGACTGGGTCAGTTCACGGGGTTCTGGAAGAAGCAGTTTTCCATGCTTGCCTTGAATGTTTGCAGCACCCCCCCCCCGGTTGATCCTTTCAAAGGGAGTTGTCTAAGACCTGTGGTTGCACTTCAGGCCCACACTCCTGATCCAGGGCACACTGTGTGGGCCAAAGTAACCACTAACTGATCCAGGCAGCGGGCCTTAAAGTGGGAGCCGCTACCTGATTTTCTGCCCCTCATGGTCTGGTTGGGCCAAATTTCCTGTTCACTGAGCGTGTGAATAAACATTGGCAGCAAGGGGAGGGGAGTGGGGGGGGGCAGTGCGGAGGGTGGTGCCTGAGGATGCCCCGAGTCTCTGGGTGGATGGAGTGATGTGAAGTGTGAAACCCTGTGTTATCTCGCAGTGCAGTTGAGAAGCTGAATGGACACCAGTTTGAAAGGTACGCGCTGAGGGTCTCTTACATCCCTGACGAGGAGGCCATGCAGCCCTCAGCCCCAAGGGCGCGGCGGGGGCCTGGGGGCCGCTCCAGCCGGGATCACGGCCACTCGCCCGGACCCCCGCCCCCGCCCAAGCAGCTGGACGTGCCCCTCCGCATCCTGGTGCCCACCCAGTTTGTGGGTGCCATCATCGGCAAAGAAGGACTGACCATCAAGAACATCACCCAGCAGACCCAGTCCAAGTAAGCAGCCACCCTGTGGGCATCGGTGGGGAAGGGGGAGGGGGTGCGCAGGGGTTGGGGGGCAATTGTGGAGGGTGGGGCTGGAGGTGGCGAGGGAAGGGTCATTGTCAGGGGTTGGGGGAGAGGTCGGTCAGTGTCGTGGGGTGTGGAAGGGGGGCTGTCACTATCGGCGGGGAAAGGAGGAGGGGTTGGTCAGTGTCATGGGGTGGGGTTGGGCAGTGCTAAAGTTTGGGGAGGGAAAAGGGGTGTGGTCTGGCTTTATTGTGTGTGTGTTGGTGAGGGGAGGGGAATGTTGTTATTGTCCAGGAGTGTGAGGTTGGCGGGGAGTTACCTGTCAGGCAAATTCAGTACCCCCTTTAGAGATTGCTTACAAAATGGATTCAGACCGCTCGGCCTGCTGTATCCATGTTAGCCCGCTCTTAAGAACACCTCATCCCTCTCACTGCCTCTTCCCCGTGGCCCTGCAATGTTGTTCAGTTCAGATGAGAGTCTGTTGCTGTGTTTAAAGCTCTGGTTGACCTCTGACTCCAGCCCGCTGTCAGGGCAGAGTCTCCCTGGATCCCAGCCACTCGCCATTGCTTCTTTTCCTGAACGTTCTAAGCCTGCACCCTCCCGGTCCTCCCAGTCTGCGATCCTTCCGGATTTTCAACCTCTCCATCTCCTCTCCCCTCGTATCCCTCCACACCAGGGAGGTGGGCCGTGGTGGGGGAGAGGGCTGATTGGTCAACCCCATACACCTCCACAACACCCTGCCCTGAAATCTCCAAATTCCCTTGCCCCCACACTCCTACATCACCACCCCCACAGAGCTCTGTGTGGTGTGAATTGGATCTTTCCCAGTTTGTGTGGGGACCTTGTGAGATGCACTGGGGTCTAGGCAGCTTCTGCCTTCAGCTGTGGTTCAGAGACCAGGAGCTGCCTGGAGTTCTTTCCACTGCTCTACATTCTCAGGCTCATCATGTAGCCCACCCAACCACCCCCCTGCCCCGAGGAACAGTGAGTGCTATAGCTGCACCTCCCCACAGTCCTTTGACAGTTATGCTCCCCATACCTGACACATGTTCCTCTCACTCTCCCCCTCCCTGCAGAATCGATATCCATCGAAGAGAGAATGCAGGAGCCGCAGAGAAAGCCATCACCATTCACTCCACAGCAGAGGGGTGTACAGCCGCCTGTCAAATGATCCTCAAAATCATGCACAAGGAGGCGCAGGAAACCAAATTGTAAGTAGCCAGTGAGCGTGACTGGTATCTTAGTGTTTGCTGGAACTTGTGCTTCATTCTCAATTCATGTCTGTCTGCACTATCTCTCTCAATCTCCCAATCTTCTTAATTCTCCCATTCTTCTCACTGTGTCCCTCGATCTCCCACTTCCCATCCATCTCCCACTCTCCTCAGACTCTCCCTCACTCCCCCCACTCTCCTCACTCCCTCTCACTGTCTTCATTCTTTCCCTTCATCTACCACTCTCCTCACTCTCTCCCTCAATCCCCCCACTTTCCTCACTCTCTGTCTCGATCCCCCGCCCACCTACATTTGCTCCCCTGTTTCTACCTGGACTAGCTGTGACTGGTTCATGTGGGTCTGTCCCCCTCTGCTCTCTGGGGAGAGTTACAGACATGTTGCTGATTATATATGGTCATTTCACTCTTTGTTCTTATCTTTTGGAAGTCCTGGCCTCCCCCTGTAAACACACTTGGTGAAAAACCCAGCTGTTCTCTCGCCTCATTCCCTCGGTCTGATTTTTCATTTCTCTCAATGTTCCTGTCCCTCTCCCTCTTCTCTTCAGCATCCAATCAAGTCCTCTCAAATTAGATTTTGATGCAGAGTAAATCTCCCTTTCCTAAGCCTCAGTTGAAACTAGATGAGGAAATTTTAGATGCTGTCGTCATGACCATGCAACACCTTGATTTGGGAATCTCACCCTTGAATCGGAAAGTCGCCAGTGTCACTCCCAATGTTTGAGAGGGCCCCATGCTTGCTGTGGGCAGTTACTGGAGTCACTTATTGGGACAGAGTGACTGGACGCTTGGACAAATATTGGGTGTGAAGAGAAAACAGTGGTGCATTCACCAGAGTAACACCAGGTATAACAGGGCGAAGATAAGAGAACAGGCTATATTGCTGGCAACAGCAGATTGTAGGGTGACTTGTTTGAGATGTTTAATTCAGTATCTCAACAACTGAGGAGAATGGGGGGACATGTTTGATCAGTGTCCTCTGGCTCTCAACCCTACCACCCTTGGAAACAGTTTCTCCTTTGTCTACTCTCTCTCTCTGTACCTCCTCTCAGCCTTCTCTTTTCCGAGGAAAACAGTCCCAAGCCTGTCCAATCTATCCATGTAATCAAAGTGTCTCATCCTTGGGACCGTTCTTTCTGTCCTTTCTTGAATGCATTCATATCCTTCCTAATGTGGCACCCAAAGCATGAAGCCATTGGCCACACAGCTAAGACCAAACCAGTGTTTTATAAGATTCACTGTAACATTCTTGCTTTTGCATTCTTGTCTCTATTTATAAAGCATATGACCCGATGTGTTTTATTAACCAATTTCTCAACCTTCCAGCTTCGATGGTTTGTGCACATACACAGCAAAGTCATTCTGCTGCTCGATGTCCCTTTCGACTTGTGTCCTATATGTTATACATCCCTCCTTATACTTCCTGCTAAGATTCATGACTTCATATTCCCTGAGATAATATTCATCTGACAACTGTCTGCCTATTCTACTAGCCCATCTCTGTCCATAAAAAGCAATAATTAGCTTTCTCACAGTTTGTAACAACTTGCAAGTTTTGAAAATTGTGTCCTATATCCTTACCAATTATTGGTCATTGTTATGGACCGACTAAACCCCCTCAAAATATATGAAGAAGTAACCTAGACTCTAACTTCTTATTTTAAAGGCAAGTGCCAGGTGTTGCGTTCCAGAAGTGATTAAATCGGTCAACCTACCCAACTTGAAGCAAAATACACTATATAGGGCGGCACAGTGTCTCAGTGGTTAGCACTGCTGCCTCACAAGGTCAGGCACCTGGGTTCAATTCCACCCTCGGGCGACTGTCTGTGTGGAGTTTGCACATTCTCCCCCTGTCTGCCTGGATTTCCCCTGGGTGCTCTAGTTTCCTTCCACAGTCCAAAGAGGTGCAGGTTAGGTGGAATGGCCATGCTAAATTGCCTGTAGTGTCCAGGGATGTGCAGGCTAAGTGGATTAGCCATGGGAAATGCAGGGATAGATCGAAAGGGTAGGGGGTGTGCCTGGGTGTCATACTCTTCGGGTGGTTGGAGTGGAACTCAATGGGATGAATAGCCTACTTCCGTACTGTAGGAATTCTATGATTCATACACTATTTTTAAAATACAGGAAAAGAAAGAAACGGAATAACTTAACTCTAAGGGAAAACTTAACAGAATAATGGATTATTTAACTACTAAACAGTAACTGTTCTAATATCGTAACATCCCATAAACACACCCTTGGCAAAGGCAGATTGAGTAAAACAGATTGTCTCATATGCAACTGTAGCAGCAAGAAGAGAATCCCAGCTTTTAGCTGTAATTGAAAGAGGAGAAGCAGCTTCCACATCCAGCTTCAAGACCCCAGCAACTGCAGAAAGATAAGACTAAAAATCTTAGTTCTGTGGGAGGTTGATCCACTCATTCAGGCTGTTTCTGTTGTTCCAATTCTTCAAAAAAAAACCAGGGCCTCACAAGCTTCATTGGCTTTGAGCAGACTGCTCAGTATCTCTTTCTCAACTTTTCTTCATAAAAAAGCCAAGACAAATTGCATTTCTTAAAGCCAAAGTATTGTCACAGAAAAGCATTAGTTCCTGCTCTCAGCCCACGGGAAGCTCACTGAATATCTTCCTTAGGCATAAATAAATGACCATTCACTGCCACTCTGTCTTCTTTGAATCCCTACAGTGTGGAAACAGGCCCTTCAGCCCAACAAGTCCACACCAGCCCTCAGAGCATCCCACCCAGACCCATCCAACTATAACCCACCTAATCTACACATCCCTGAACACTATAGGCAACTTAGCATGGTCAATCCATCGAGCCTGCACATCTTTAGACTGTGGGAGGAAACCAGAGCACCTGGTGGAAACCCACACAGACATGGGGAAAATGTGCAAACTCCACACAGACAGTCACCTGAGGGTAGAATCGAACCCGGGTCCCTGGTGCTGTGAGACAGCAGTGCTAACCACTGAGCCACCGTGTCTTGTCCCTTGGTCAAAGTTGTACCCGTGTTGCCACCTCTGTCCGTTTCATTCCATGGGCTGCACCTTTGCTGGCAACCTTGCTGTCTCGCACTGAGTCAAACACCCTTTGGGAAGACCACGTCCACCACATCCAGCGCATTACCCTCATCCGCCCTTCCTGTTACTTCATTGGAAAAGTTAACCAGTGCTGGCTCTCTTTCATTAGTCCACACTTGGTCAACCCTTGGGTGGGGTGGGAAGTGGATTATAATTGCTAAAAGCTTTGCCGCCATGAGGGATTTATTTGGATTTATACTTGCGGTGCTTTGTTTTGAACAAGGGCTATCGCTGAATGATGTGTTGAAATGCCAGTCTGCCACGATCTAATGGAGTGGGCGGAACAGGCCAGAGGTGCAGAATGACATCCTGTTATAATGTTCTATCAAGGAGTCCCAGGACAAGATGGATTAGATACGGAGTAAAGCTCCCTTTTGCACTGCCCCAGCAAAGAGCCTCAGGCTACATCTCAGTCACACCGGTGCAATGCGCACTCCTTGGATGTCTCATTGCGGAGGGTGGGAGGAGTCTGTGGACAGGACTCTGTGTGTGTGTGTATAATGATTGTCCATGCATTTTAGCGCTGAGGAGATCCCGTTGAAAATCCTTGCTCACAACGGTTTCGTGGGGCGGCTGATCGGCAAAGAGGGACGTAACCTGAAGAAAATGGAACAGGAAACAGAGACCAAAATAACCATCTCTCCGTAAGTTTGCCTGGTTGTGGAGCTGGACACAGAACCTGCACAATCTGGGCTGTGGGGATTTTAAAGAGAGCTTGGGTTTGTGAGGCCAGTGTTTTGTTTATTTTTTTTCTCTGATTGTCTGAACTGTAACCTGTTGCCCGTCTTCCATCTGAGCCCCGTCTCCGTCACTGAACCGTTAGACACAAACAGAGTATATACAACGTGGGTTGGACAAAGTAAGGTTCCCTCCCCAGCTCTGAACTGTCACAGCAGACCCTCCCAAGACACAGTTTAGGATGCAGAGTCACAGAGCATGTGACACAGCGTGAACACAATTCTTTTGGCATTCATTGATGCACAATGAAGAGATGTTACGTTACTGGAAGGGGGTGTTCCTGGAAAATGTGGGGTTTTTGTTGTCGGGGTGGAGGGGTGGTTTTGGGGAGAGGAGAAGTTGGGGGAGATTTTACACAAGAAGGACAGAGAATATTTGACAAATGTCTCTCCTTGTATGCCCACACCAGGAAACACAGGGCGCAGTCCCAACTGAACTGGGGAGGGAGGGGTGTGGGGAGTGGTGGGTGGGGGTGATGGGGTGGGAACCTCCTACCCCTCCTGGCTGTGAGCCCCCCACAGTGCAGCTTGAAGGGGACTGCTTTGGGATTGTCACAGGGCGCGGTGTGACGGATGCGTTATCAGAGGTGCGCTCACAGCAGCAGAACGTCGGAGAGGCGTGTGGTGTCGGGTGTGTCTGCGTTCTAAAAGCATCTTTGTTGTGGCTGGCCAGGTTACAGGACTTGACGCTGTATAATCCAGAGAGGACCATCACTGTAAGGGGCAGCATTGAAGCCTGCTCAAAAGCTGAAGTAGAAATTATGAAGAAACTCAGAGAGGCTTATGAAAATGACCTTGCTGCTATGAATGTAAGTTCCATTTGGAGGGCTTTGCCTGCTTGTAACCGAGGGGTTCACTGAGAAAGCTTGCTTTTTCATATTGCATCCAGCTCACACAGTTTACAGAAGCAGAGAGGAGTGGAGTGGGAGTGGGCAGGAAAGTGGAATAACAGGCACGGTGGGGTCAGCCGTGATCTTACAGAGCAGGAGAGAGGGACCAAATGGCTGAGTGCTAATTTGTTTATGTATAACTATACTGCTGTTCTGTCAGAGTTACTGGGTCAAAACAGAGTCATAGAGATCCACAACACGGAAAAAGGCCATTTGGCCCATCGCGTCTGTGCTGGTCAGAAACAACCACCCAGCTGTTCTAATCCTGTATTCCAGCACTTGTCCCAAAGCCTTGTACCCAGTGGCATCACAAGTGCACATCTAAATTCTGCCGAAGTGTTATGAAGGTTTCTGCCTCTGTGACCTTTATAAGCATCGAGTTCCATATTCTTACCACCCTCTGGGTGAAAAGGTTCTTCCTCACTTCTTCTTTAAACCTTCTGCCTGTTTGTTATCTTAAATCTATGCCTCCTGGTCACTGATTCCTCCATCAAGGGGAAAAGTTTGTTTCTGCTTACCATATATATGCCTCTTATAATGTTATACATCTCGATCATGCCCCCTCCCAATCTTCTCAGCTCTAAGGTAAACAACCTCAGTCTGCCCAATCAGTCTGCATAACATCAAGGCTGCGTTCGACCGAGTGTGGCGTTGAAGGGGAGCCCTAGCCAGACTGCAAACAATGGGTGTCAGGGAGAAAACTCTCCGCTGATTGGAGTCACACCTGACATGCGGGAAGGTGGTTATGGTTGCTGCTGGAGGTCAGTCACCTCAGCTCCAGGACATCCCTGCAGGAGTTCCCCAGGGCAGTGTCTGAGGCCCAACCATCTTCAACTGCTTTGTCAATGACCTTCCGTCCCAGCATCGGGTCAGAAGTGGGGATATTCGCTGATGATTGCACAATGTTCAGCACCGTTCGCAACTCCTCAGATGCTGAAGCAGTCCATGTCCAAATGCAACAAGATCTGGACGGTACCCAGGCTTGGGCTGTGTAGTGATTGGAACCGGGTGGAACCAAATAACAACTATGCCACTGAAATGCCAGGCAATTACCATCTTGAATAAGAGACAGTCTAACCATCATCCCTTGACATTCAATGGGTTGTCATCACTGAATCCCCACTATCAACATCCTGGGAGTTACCATTGATCAGAACCTCAACTGGACTCATTGCATAAATATAATGCCTTCCAGCACAGGTCAGAGGCTAGGAATACTGCAGCAATTAACTCGTGCCCTGACTGCCCAAGGCCTGCCCACTCTCTACAAGGCACAAGACAGGAGTGTGATGGAATAGTCTCCAGTTTCCTGGATGGGTGCATCTCCAACAACACTAAAAAAGACTTGATACCATGCAGGACAAAACAGCCCATTTGATTGGCATCACACCCATAAACATTCACACCCCTCCTCCTGCTCCCTCAGTCAATTTGTTCACCCTCCCCTAACCCTCAGACCTCCTCTCCACTCTCTTCCCACTTGCTTACCTCCTCTCTCCTCTTACCTCCCTTCACACTCCCCTCCCCCTCATCTCCCCTCCTTCTCTGCCCTCCCCTTTCTTCCCCCTGTTCGTTGGTCTCCCTTGTCCTCTCCCTTCCCCTCAATTTCCTCTCCTGATCCCTTTCTTTACCTCCTTTTTCCTTCCCTCCCCTTACATCCTCTTCCCTATTCTCTCATCCCTTCCATCCCATTTACTCCCTTCCTCCCTCACCTCCCACACACCTTCCATCTCCTCTGCTCCCCTTCACTCCCTTTTCCCTCCTCACCTTCCTTCCGCCAACCCCTGTCCTTAATGCCCACGTCTCCTTAACTTTCTCCTCCTCCTCTACCCTCCTCCTTTCCTCCCCTCCTCTTCTTCCCCTCCTCCTGTCTTCTCTTGCCCTTTGCCCTCCTCCCACATCCTCCCCTCTACCCTCCAATTGTTCCCCCTCTTTCCCTGTCCTACTGCCTCCCCAGACCCTTATCCCCATCCCTCCCAATCTCCTGCGCTCACCTCAGTCCCCCATCCCAACTGTCCCCACCTTCCTGCTCCTCTGCCGTCCTCTCCTCTCCTCCACTCCCTTCTCACCCCCACCTCCCTGTCTCTCCTTCACCTTCCCCTCTTGTCCCTTCTCTCTGCCTCTCCCCCATCCTCTGCCCTCTCTACCCCCTCCTTGCAGCCCTTCCACTCCCCCCCACCCTTCCTCTCTTCCCATCTCCTCTTCTCCCTATCCTCTCCTCTTCTCCTCTTCCTTCCCACCCTTCTTCTGCACTTGCCATCTCCCCTCCACCCCTCCCTCTCCTTCTCCCCGTACCCCTTCCCCCTTCTCCCCTCTCTCCCTTCTGCCCCGTGGTCCTCTTTGCCCATTTCTTCTCCCCTTCTCCCACTTCCCCATCTTCCCTGTTCCCCCATCCCCCTTCTCCCCTCTCCTCCTTTCCCTTACTGTGTAGTGATTGTAATGAGGTCAGCCAAGTACGCCCATAGAATATGAGTCCCCTGATTGAGGCTGTTAATCTGATCCAATCAGGGAGCCCTCGCTGACAGATGTAAATAGGACTGTCAAGACGTCCTGTTCACTTTGAGATCTGGTCTGAGGGAGCTGGAGCGATGTCAAAGACTCTCCATGGGTAAATAAAGGGTGACGGGACACGACATCCTGCGCTCCACTCTCCACATCACCTCAGCAATGGAACGCGGAAGTAAAAAAAAAATCTCCCAAAGTTCGCACCAGATTGTCTCACTGGAATATTCTGTTGAGGCCGTAGCTGCTTATCCTCAAAGGAATTGTGTTTGAAATTTGTGTCGTTTGCTCATCTGATGTGCAAGGATGAGCTTAAAATGAGTCTCTTACTACTAAGTGGGCCTCAGTTAGAGTGCGAGCCCTACTCGAAAGAGGCATCATCATCAGCCTGTTGCCATGGCAAAGAATGTGCATCTTTTCTTTCCAGTGCGATGGCTGAATAATATTGGAAAGTATTCCGTACAAGTTTGAAAGCTTCCCCTGATGTCGTGTGGGTTGCATTTGTTATAAAAGAGAAACTCGCACACAGGCTCGCTCTCGTTTGCTGGGCCGCTGCCAGATTTTGCGTTGTGAAAGAAGCCAAGTCCCAGGCTTGCACACACTGGACCTTGCGGACACAGCGTTCACACAGTTTCCCATCACATCTCAGAACTCATTTTTGTGAGGTTTCTGCTCACTGAAATGAGCAGAGTTCATGTTAGGGTTCGCACACTTCCTGTTTCAAACATGGGGCAGCAGGAACGTGCTTTGGTGTGGCAGACACACAGAATTATAAATTGGTATGCCACAGAAAGGGGCCTTTCAGCCCATTGTGCCTGTTGCTAGCCCTTTAGTCGAATGAATCTGATTCTCCAGCACTTTCCCCTTTTATTCTGCACATTATTTTTTTTCTCCCTTCCTGGAAGCACATAAGTGGGTCAAGAGTAGGCTATTTGGCCCATTTCGGTCTGTGACACTGTTCAATAACACTTGCATCTTGGTTGATTCCTCAGTATCCAAAAGTCTGACAGTCTCTGTGTGAATGTACTCAATGACCAGGACAAGGGGCTCACTGCCCCTTAGAGCAGTGAATACCACAGATTCGCGAGACTCACAATTGAAATAAATTTGCCTCCAGTTTGAAACAATTGACCCCTTATTTTAAGAATGCGACTCCTGGGTCTGGGGTCCTCAGCCAGCGGACACGTGCTCCCAGTATTCACCCTGTTGAAGAATTTGCTTGCTTTACATCCTTCTAAACTTCACAGAATCTGGACCTAATCTGCTCTTGGGACAATCTCTCAGCGCAGGAATCAATCCAGTGAATCTTTGTTGTGTCCCCTCTAAGGCAAACATTTTATTTCTGTTTCCGTCTGTTTCTAATTCCATGCAAAAAGCATTGCGTCCAGTTCCATAAGTCCTGATTTTGTGATGGAACCTCTCGTGTGACACCTTTTACTGAATGCTTTGTGAAAATTGAAAAATCTACTTACTAATCTAGTTAGCTATGACCTCACATAACTCTTAACAGGTTTGTCAAACACACTGTCCCTTTTATAACTATGTGTTTGTTCTGTTCTGATTTTCTAAATGCCCTGTCACCACATCCCTGATGATAAACTCTTAACATCTTGCCTGATGTTGATATTGCATCAATAACGGGTCCATAATTCCCTGTTTTCACTCTCCTTTCCTTCTTAAAAAGCAGGCTATTTTATCCAACTCCCTTTTGAAAGTTATTTTTGAACATCCTTCCATCACCCGTTGAGGCAGCTCCTTCCAGTCAAACTCTCAGTGTAACTGAAGAAAGCACTTCATGGTTCCCTCTCATTCCTTTGGAAATTGTCGTCAAATTCCTGTTCTCGAGTTCTGATTGGTTCTCCTGAATGCTGTTCTCAACTTTCCTCTCAAACCTCTCCCACAGTAAGCTGAAGATCTCCCATCACCTTCCACTGCCTCTCCTCGTTCCTCTTACACTTTATTTTTGTCTGCCCAATTTAATCGTCTATGTTCTCCTGAAGACAGTCTCCTCACTGTACATTGTACATTATGCAAACTGTGATATATGTTAATGCTGTGGACCTGGGTAGGCAGGAAGTCACAGCAGTGATCCTAACACAAACTGCTGGGGCCACCACTTTACACTTTCCTCCTGTACAGGAAAGTACAATCTTGCAACACAATTTTCTGCTTCCTGTCCCAATCAGCTTTTTATCCACATTGCTGTTGCTCCTTTTAATCCCACTGGCTTCTTGTTTGCTGTATTGTTTGGCCCTTTGTCAAATGCTTTTTGAAAGCCTGACGAAGCAATATCAACTCCCCACCCCAGTCCCTTCACCGATCCTCTCTGTTACTTTCTGCAGTGCACCTTGTAGACGGTACACACTGCTGTTGCTAGTGTCAGTGGTGGAAGGAATGGATATTGTGGATGGCAACTGAAAATCCTGTATGCAGCCTTCCTCCCAGAAAGAACACCCCCTCCCCGCCATTGCATCCTTCTAACTCAGAGAGTATAGTAGGTGAGAGGTGAAGTTACATGAAGTACTGGAGGCAAGTTCTACAGTTGGATGTGCGAAGTGGAGGGGTAATATGCCTAAAGAGCTTAACAACAGTAATGCAGGATCATGAGGCTCAGGATCAGAGACAGATCTCACCACTGCCTTGGTGTGCATGTATACCAGTCCCTTAAAGTATCAGGACAGGTGGAAAAAGTGGTTAAGAAGGCATGTTGGATAGTCATCAGTATTAGCTGAGGCACAAGAGTTTATAAGAGCAGGGGAGTTATGCTAGAACTGTATAAAATGTTGGTTAGGCCACAGCTAGATTTTGTCTGCAGTTCTGGAGTTTACGTTGTAGGAGGAATGCGATAGTACAGGAGAGGGAGCAGAGGAAATTTACCTATTGCTTGGGCTGGAGAGTTTCAGTTAGGAAGAGAGATTAGATAGACTGGAGTTGTTTTCCTTAGAGCGGAGGAGTCTGAGAAGGGGCATGATTGACATGTAAAAAATTATGAGGGGCATAGATAGGATAACAGGAAGAAAACTTTCCCCCGATGGAGGGGTCAGTAACCAAAGGACAGAGATTTAACGTAAGGGGATTTAGACGAGATGTGAGGAAAAATATTCCCACCCAGAGGCTGGTAGGAATCTGGAACTCACTGCCTGTAGAGGTGGTAGAGACAGAAACCCTCATAATATTTGAGGTATTTAGATATGTATTTGCGATGTTAAGACATACAAGGCTATGGGCCAGATGCTGGAAAACGGGATTAGAATATTCAGGTAGTTGTTTCTGATTAGCACACACACAATGGACGGAAGGGCCTTTTTCTGTGCTGTAGATCTCTATGGTCCTATGATCAGAGGGACAGTGATCCAGGAGGATCAGAGGGAGATCTGATCACTGCCTGACCCAGTCCTAAGTCAGTACGACTTCATGAAGAGGAAATCATTCCTGACATATTTAATACTGTCATTTCAGGAGGTAACAAGCAAGATAGATAGTGGGGAACCGGTAGATGTAATATATTTGCATTTTCAAAAGGCATTTGCTGAAGTAATGCACAAAGGGCTATTTTATAAGCTGACCATTGGTGTTGGAGGTAATATATTAGCATGGATAGATGATTGGCTGACAAATAAATGACAGCAGTTGGGATTCCCTCTTGGAATTCTTTCCCTAATGGCATTGTGGGTCTTCCTACAGCACATGGACTGCAGCAGTTAAAGAAGGCAGCACACCACCACCTTCTCAAGGGCAGTTAGGGGCAGGCAATAAATGCTGGCCCAGCCAGTGATGTTTACATCCCACAAGTGAATATATTTTAAAAAACGGACAGATTCAAGCTGGCAAGCTGTAACTAGTGGTGTGCCACAGGGATCAGTGATTGAGTTAAAATTATTTACAACATATATTAATGACTTGCTGGAAGAAAGTGAACGTACTCTTACCAAGTTTGTGGATGACATAAAAATACATGGGAAGGCAAGTGCCGAAGATCTGTTTACATGAGGTGAAGGGTTTCTGTTGTTTCATGTGATACACTCATCTGACCTCCCCTTTTCCCTCAGGATCATTCTGAGGTTAATCAGAAAATGTTCTGGGATAGTCGAATTCCTGAGATTTATCCATTCTCGATAAGCTCTGCTTCTGCATTGTTCCCAGTAACTCAAGTGCATCATATTATTCTGCTGCCAAGGGGAGGTGACGGCCTAGTTGCATTATCGCTGGACTGTTAATCCAGATACCCAGCCAATGCTCTGGGGACCCAGGTTCGAATCCCGCCATGGCAGACGGAATTTGAATTCAATAAATATCTGGAACTAGGAGTCTAATGATGAAAGTGAATCCATTGCCGATTGTTGCGAAAAACCCATCTGGTTCGCTCATGCCCTTTAGAGAAGGAAACTGCCATCCTTACCTGGTCTGACCTACATGTGACTCCAGACCCAGCAATGTGGTTGACCCTTCTGGGCAATTAGGGATGGGCAATAAATGCTGCCTGGTCAGCGACACCCTCATCCCTTGAATGAATTAAAAAAAAAACTATGCCATTCAAAGTTGCGAAGCCCAGTTGCTGATAAACAAAAAGGCTGAGGTCAATTAAGAGTTTAATTGCTGTTTGTTTAGATTGTGCGTGCTCATCAGTTACAGGTCATCATTCAGAAGCACCCAGCCTCTTAAAGATTATGGCAATGTCAGAAACCACATGACATGCATCACACACTGACTTGTGGTTTCTGTGCGCTGTTGGCTGTCAGGCCCCTGGGCCAAGTGAGTAAAGGCGCTATAGTTATGCACAAATGACTTCCGCCCAGTCAACCTCACTGCCTCTGTCAATATTGGGTGAAGACAAAGATCGTGGTTAACGTTGCCCCGTGGTCAAAAGGCTCAGCCCCAGTCACAGACAGATGAGGGGTGGACAGTTGTGAGTGAGAGAGAGAGAGAGAGATATAGAGATGATGGGTTTAGGATCAAAGGCCAAGAAACCCAGCAGACGTCAGTTGTCCCCAGCCTGGCTCACGCACCTTCTTTTGTTTTCAGCAACAAGCAAACTTGATCCCGGGGTTGAATTTAAATACCCTGGGGATTTTCTCGTCCGGACTGCCAGTACTTCCATCGACAAGTCGGCCCCGTGGAGCTGCCTCTTCCTACAGTCCGTTTGCGGTGAGTCTCCTTCTCTCCCCCACTGCGTCTAGTCACTCGAAGCAGCCAGACAGACGTCGCTCTGAATCACGGGGGTCATGATCTCACAATCCGACAGCGCATGCCCCCACTGCAGGATAGCACGTGATAGAGCCAGCTCCCCCCCTCCGCTTCCTGCTGCATCACAGGGTGGAGAACACACATGTTTCCCAGAGGCTCCTTTTGCCCGTTTGAGCTGGAGAATAAGGTCAGGTTATCGAGCTGGCTAACGAACTGGACAATCGTTTGTGCCCATGAGTGTCAGTCATTGTCATTGTTGCTCAACGGGCTCCTGTCCTTTAGGTAATGATTCCCGTCTAGCCTGACTGGCCATTCTGCCAATGTCTCCACAGGAGCAAATCCTCACACTGTCCTTCCCCAAATCTGACCCGTGCACTGGCCAGCTGTGACGATGAACTGTGCCAGCTACCCACCCACTGCCTGATGACACTGACTGTAGATTGCTCTAAGCTTAGCTGTAAGTAACATGAGGCTTAAGTTCAGGGGCACAGGCAGTCTGCGTCATTGACCTCTTTTTGCGATTCAGTGATAATCCAACTTGACTGGTTTAGGCTCAATGAGTAGAGGCTTTTCATTTGTATATTGCCTTTCATGTCCACCTCAAGACATTGCAATGTGCTTCACAGCCAGTGAAGTACTTTCTGATACGATCAACAAAGTCCCACAAATAACAAGAAAATTGAACCAGTGAAACTCGTTGCTGTGTTTCAAATTGAGCAGTGGATTTTTTAAAAAATATATCCCAAGCGGGAACCCCACCCCTGACCCTGCTGTGCTACACCAGCTTGGAATTCTGTGTTCATGTTCTGGAAGGCAAGATGATCACCTTGTGGGGATGTCACTGGGCTAGCGGTCCAGAGAACCTGTGCTAATGTTGTGGGCACACAGGTTCAAATCCCACTGCCGCAGCAGCTAATAAATCTGCCATTAACGCTGCTCTCGATATTGGAGACCATGACAACCATCCCCAGTTGTTGTAAAAGTGAGTCTGGTTCAGCAGTGCCCCTTAGGGATGGAAATCAGCTGTCCTTACCTGGTCTGGCCTGATGTAACACACAGCAGCGTGGTTGACCAAAATCAGTGGTACAGTGGACAGTGAAGAAGGCTATCTAAGTTTACAAAGAGATCTTGATCATTTGGGTCAATGGGCTGAGGAGTGGCAGACAGAGTTTAATTTGGATAAATGTGAGGTATTGCATCTTGGTAAAACAAACAAGGGCAGGATTTATACAATTAATGGTAGGTAGTTTTGTAGAACAGGGCAACCCAGGGTTTCAGGTACATAATTCTTTGAAGTTTGCATTGCAGGTTGACAGGTTGGTTAAGAGGAAGTACACTTGCCTTCATTGCTCAGACCTTTGAGTATAGGAGTTGGGACCTCATGTTGAGGTTGTACAAGACTTTGGTGAGGCCCTTTCTGGAGTACTGTGTGCATTTCTGGTCACTCTGTTACAAGAAGGATATTATTAAATTGGAGATAGTTCAGAAAAGATTGATCAGGATGTTGCTGGGGATGGAGGGTTTGAGTATAAAAATGGGCTGGGACTTTTTTTTACTGGAGCATAGAACGATGAGGTGTGACCTTATAAAGGTTTATTAAATCATGAGGGGCATAGATAAGGTGAACAGCAAAGGTCTTTTAACTACGGTGGGGTGTTCAACAGTAGGTGGCATATTTTTAAGGTAAGATGAGAAAGTTTTAAAAAGGACATGCGGAGCAACTTTTTAACACAGAAAGTGGTTCATGTGTGGAATGAACTGCCAGAGGAAGTGGTGGATGCAGGTACAGTTACAACATTTAAAAGACATTTGGGTAAGTACATGAACAAGGAAACGTTCAAAGGGATATGGGCCAAATGCAGGCAAGTGGGTCTAATTGAATGGTCAACGTGGACTGGATGGACCGAAAGGTCTGTTTCCATGCTGTATGACTTTGTGACTCTTGACAGCCCTCAAATGACCCAGCCTGCCACTCAGTTAGAGGTCAGCTAGGGACAGGCTGGCCTTACCAGTGATGTCCACATCCTAAAAGAATTAAAGACAAGTCACATGGCCTTTTCTCTTGGGTGTGGGCGTATTTGGAGGCTAAGTTGACTGTGGCGATTCCTTTTCAGTCTTGTTTAGGAAAGATACAAATCTCCAGATGTGTGTCAGCCAGTTCCAGGGTGCAGGTTTCAGTTCCTTGCTGTCCTCCTGGATTTGACTGTTTGAGTTGTCACATAGTGTGGATGCTTTAAAAAATGTGTTGCTGATCTCAGAGCGCCTTCAGGAAGGTATTAGGCATTGCCCTCACTGGGTGTGAGCAGGAAAGCACATGGGAACATATCTGATCGATCAGACTTTCCTTCGAAGCCCTCGATAAAGCCCAAGGCCAGAAAAAGTGCTGCCTGTTGAAGCAGAGCCTGGGTCATTCCACTGATGTCCCTGTCTGCACTCTAAATGTGGAGGCAAGCTACATTAAGCAGTGACCTGAAGGAATGTCATGCATTTGTCCACCACTGCCAGAGGCAATCATGTGTTGGCACTCTGCCAATTGATAATGGGGATGAAGGTGTACTGTTAATCTTGGGAGTCAGCAGGAATTACAACCCTGAGGTTCATTAAAAGTCCCAAGAGAGTGCCCCCCCCCAAAAAAAAAGAAGCTGCCATTGATAGCTCTGATGGCAGGCATCACCCTCGTCTAGGTGATAAGCTGCCACTTGGACTACTGTTAGAAGGTGTGCTCCATGTCTAGATGCAGTCATTCTCACCTCACTGCAGATGTCCAAGGGTTTTGGCATTTCACAATGAGTTAGAAACAATCCACTGTTGCTTTGAACTTGCCATCACAATGTGAAGGGAATACTTCACATCGAAGAGGCTAAGCTGAAGATGCCCAGGAAACATCACTACCACAGCTTGGCCCCAGAATCCGACTGGATTGTGGAGACACAAGAAGGGTTTGGAGTCCGTCTGTAACCTGAGTCAGACACTTGCAGTTTTAATGTGTCAACTCTGTCATGAGAGATAGCTGAGGCTTTACGTCAGTCAAAGATCTGACCAGTTATTCTCCTGTATTATGCTACCTAGCTGAACAACTTGGTTGAGTTCCGTATGCATTTATGTTCTGAAGCTCTGTGCTTCCAATGTGGCTTCAGGAATGAAGCTGGGTCTCTAATTCTCTCCACATGCCTGACAAAATTCTCTTTACAGATTTGTTGCTTTCTTCTGTCTATCTTTGCGCCTCTCCCCATCTGCCTGTTGGTCTCATAGAGGTCTACAGCACTGAAAAAGACCCTTCAGCCCATTGCAAACTGTCTGCCTGTCTTTGTGTGTCTCCCTCTGTGTTTCTCCATCTGTGCCTGTCTCTGCCTCCTGTGTGTGTGTCTCTGCTGCTGTCCGTGTGTATCTCTCTGCCTCTCAGTCTAGCTTGCTACCGTTTCCTTCTCTCAGTATTTCTCCCTACACTATGTTTATCTTACTCTAGCTCAATCTCTCTCTGCCCCCTCTCTCAATTCTCTCTCTCCTTTATCTGTCTTGCATTTTGCCCTGTCTTCCACTGAAACTTACACTGTCTTTTTCTATTGCTGTATTTCACTATAACTCTATTTCGCACTGTGCGGATTGATGAATCGGCGCATCAAGGTTGTTTAACCAGATGCCCCTTGTCCGCTGTGAGTGGGTTGAGAGGTACTCCAGCAAAAGCAGACAACAGAGATTTTCTATACATTGGCCTGCTCTGCATCGCAATCGAAGGGTTTGCGAGTGTGTCTCTATATCACCCAGTCCTAGTCTGTATGGGAGAACCCAACATAGTGCAGCTTTTCTCCTGGTGTCACTTGGACCTGATTCCTATTCCTAAGTGACTCCTGATCGGAGAAGTGGGTGAGCAGTTTTTCTCAATATAATAAATATAATGACTTGTACCAAACCAGGAATGACTGATGTGTTTTTCCTCTCCTAATGTAGAGTCAACTGTGCTACCCTGGTGCCCTGTACAATACACCTGCAGTCGGTACAATGGCCCAGCTGTATTCTGTAAGTGTAACACTCTGAACAAGTGCCAAAGAGGCACAACTTTATCCACGTGTACATACCCCTCCTGCCTTACCTACACACTGAGCTCTCACTGACCTCCTCCTCTGCTCTCCTATCCCTCCTTGCTGCTAAATCCAGCCGCTGTAGCTCCCACACTGAAAATTAAAACCCTCAGTTGCTGAGTCCACTGCTAACTCCACAGAGCCTCTGTCCTCAGTCTGAGAGCTAGTAAACCACAATAATGGGCTGGCTGGGACAACACATGCATAATCCGAGGTGCATCACACGAGCGTTCCCAAAACCAGCTTCACACAACCCACAACAAAGGCACGGTCACAGAGGTGGCCAGCAGCTTAATGGAAGAAGAGGTATTAAGGAGCATCTGGACAGAGGCAGAAAGGTTTCTGAGCTTAGGGTCACAGGCTGAAAGCACAGCTGTGAGGACTGCGTGCCAGCCTCTAAAGAGGCACAACTTTGGGGGAGCGCTGACAGTGGGAGAGTTACAGGGCAGGTCAAGGTTAGAGAGGAGGAGGAGTGCAGAGAATGGGAGGGTTGTAGTGGAGGATCAGGTTAGAGGAGGACAAGTGCAGAGAACTGGGAGGGGGATAGAACCGGAGGAGGAGGAGGAGTGCAAAGAGCTGGGACAGTTACAGGGAAGGAGAATGTCAAAGTAGAGGAGGAGGGTTATTGTGGATTTGGACAGCAATAGTGAGGGTATCATATTTGGAAGTGTAGCCATACGGGGAGCCAGTGTATAACACAGTGCAGTAGTGTCAGAGAATGGGACATGTTAACCTTTGGGATATAGGGTTTGGTTGAAATGTGTGGTTGTGGAGGTCGGCTGTGGGGGAAGGTTATCAGCCCGTTTGCATAATTGCCCATAATGCTTTTCCCCAGGCTGCATTAGTGCCCATCATGCTGTGCCACAGCCTGCATTAGTGGCCTTAATGTTTGCACAGCTACAATAGTACCTGTAATGCTGTGCTCCAGCATGCATTAGTACCTTTCATGGCATGTCCAACCCTGCGTTCGTGCCCTTAATGCAATGCTGCAGCCTGCACTAGTATCCGTAATGCTTTGTCCCACCCTGCATTAGTACCTGTAATGCTGTTATTATGCCCTTCTGCTGTGTCCCACCCTGCATTAGTGTGCATTATGCTGTGCCCCAGACTGCATTAGTACTTGTAATGCTGAGCCTCGTCTGCATTAGTCTTGCTGCGCCCAGCCTTCATTAGTTCACAGTTCTTTGTATCCCACCCTGCAATCGAGTCTGTAATGCGGTGTCCCAGTCTGCATTAGAGCCCATAATACTGTGTCCCAAGCTGCATAAGTGTCTGTAACGCGTTGCCAAGTCTGCATTAATGTCCTGGACTGCATTAGTGCCCTTAATATTGTGCCCTAGCCTGCATCACTCTCCATAACGCTGGACCCCAGCCTGCACTAGTGCCTGTCCTGCTGCGCCCTGTGTTGCATTACTGCCTGTGATGCTGCACCCTGGCCTGTATTAGTGCACATTTTAATGTGTCCCAGCCTGCATTTGTACCTGTAATGCTGTTCCCCAGACTGCATTAGTGTCCGACATGCTGTGTCCCAGTGTGCACTAGCGCTCATAATGTGCCCGGGGTGGGTGGGGGAGGTGGGCGGGAGCTATGCCCATGCTCGTGTTTACAGCTTCAGGGTGACATTTCTTGTCTCGGCACTGGGTTAACTGCACACAGTGTGTGCACCTTCCATCCCAGCTGGAGGTAAAAGTTATGCTGTGAATTTCTTACTGCTGTGTGAGTTGCTTGAGATTTAGGAGGGAAACAGCCTTATTCTGTACTTGCATTGTGTGGTACCTGTCCTGGGAGTAATTGTTGGTGAACTGAGCTCACCCTCAGCTCCATCTTCTTGGGGGGAAGAAATTGAACTGTGAAAAACCCCAAAATCCCCTTGCACGGAAGTTATATGTTGGCCTCATTCTCTCAGATCTACAGTCATCTGTAATTGGTGAGATGAAAGTCTAATCTGCAGGGAGCTCAAAACTTCTGCAGAATGTCCAGTGCAGGTAAATGAAAACGGGGAAGCAATGGGCTAACCGAGGGCAAATCTGAGCACAAAGCAGAGAAAACATTGCTGTGTTTCTGACACCATGCTGCCCCTGGGAGTGTTTGAAGAGAACTGTGGAGAGGGAGCTTTGCTCTGTATTTAACCTTTTGATGTACCTTCTGTTTGACGGGGACAATGTATAGGGAGCTTCACTCTGTATCTAATCCCATACTGTACCTGACTTGGCACTGTTTGATGAGGACTGCGGAGAGGGAGCTTTGCTCTGTATTTGCACTCTGCAGTACCTGACAGTGATTGTTGGGGACAGTGTAGAGGCAGCCTTACTCTGTACTTGTACTGTGTAGTACCTGTCCTGGGAGTAATTATTGACGACAGTATAGAAGGAGCTTTTCCGTGAATCTGTGCTGCATCTGACTTGGAGTATTTGACGGGGACAGTGTAGAGGGAGGTTTAGTCTGCATGCAACCCTGTGCTGCTCCGGACCTGAGAGTGTTTGATGGAGACAGTGTCCAGGGACATTTATTTTCTGTTTAAAAGAGTAGAGGGAGCTTTACTCTATCTAACCCCATGCTGTCCCAATCCTAGGAGAGTGGTTAATGTGGACAGTGCAGAGATAGCTTTACTTTCAGCTTAAAAAGAGTAGAGGCAGCTTAGGTCTGTATCTAACCCTGTGCCGTGCCTGCCCTTGGAGTGTTTGTTGAGGACAGTGTAGAGGGTCTTTACTTTCATTTTAAAAGAGTAGATGTAGTTTTACTTTCAGTTTAAACAAGTAGAGTAAGTGTTACTCTGTGCCTAACACTGTGCTGTTCCTGCCCTGGGACAGTGTTGAAGGAGTTTTACTTTCAGTTTATAAGGGCAGAAGGAGCTTTGTTGTCAGTTTAAAAGAGTAGAGGGATCTTTACTGTCAGTTTAGAGGAATAGAGGCAGCTTTACTGTTAGTTGAGAAGAGTAGAGGCGGCTTTACCTGTAGATTAAAACTATAGAAAAAGCATTGCTTTCAGTTTAAAAGACTGGAAGGAGCTTTACTCTGTCTTTCACTGTGTATTATATCCATGCTGGGAGTATTTGTTGGGAAGCTTGGAGAGGGAGCGTTTCATTCTGTCTAACCCAGTGCTGCCCCTGTCCTGGGTGTGTTTGATGGGGACAGTGTCGAGGGAGGTTTACTTTCACTTTAAAAGAGTACACTAGGCTTTACTGTGTGTCTCACCATGTGCTGTGCCTGTCCCGTGAGTGTGTGGTGGAGATAGTGCAGAGGGAGCTTTACTCAGTGTCTAACCCTGTGATGTACCTGTCCTGAGAATGTTTGACAGGGACATTGTAGAGGCATCCTTACTGTGTGCTTGCACTGTGCAGTACCTGTCCTGGGAGTGATTGTTGGAGACAGTGTAGAGAGAGCTTTTCTCTGAATCTAACCCTGTGTTGTATCTGCTGTTGGAGTGTTTGATGTGGGCGGTGTAAAGAGAACTTTACTCTTTATCTAACCCCGTGCTAGTTCCTTAGAAGAAGAGCAATCATCGAATCATTATGGCACAGGAGAAGGCCTTTTAACCTATCATTTCCATGCTGGCCCTCTGAAGGAGCGAATCCTGTTGTTTTGCCACACTATTCTGCCTCCACATCCCTGCACATTCATCCTGTTCAGATATTTAGCAATTGTAGAGTGTTTCACAGCATGGATGGAGGCCGGTCTGCCTACCGTAGCTGTGCCAGCTGGAAAACGGGTCACCCGTCTGATCCCATTTTCCAACAATTGGTTCTTAGGTTTGCAGGATTTAAATGAGTTGAGAGTTTCAGCTTTGACTACCCTTTTCAGACTCCTGGGTTACAAAACTTTTCCTCATTTCCCTTTAATTCCCCTACCAGTCACTGCAAATCTGTGCCCTCAAGTCTCTGACCTCTCTGCTAAGATAAACAGACCCTTGCCATACATTTTAACCAAGCCCTTCACACCTTGTACAACTCAATCAAATCTCCTCTCAATCTCTTCTGTTCCAAGGGGAACATCCCCAGTCTATCGAATCTTTCCTCTTCATAGCTGCATTTATCTAGTTGTTCAACATCCTTGTAAATCTCCTCTCTTCTCACTCTCGCGCAATCACGTCCTTTCAGTATTGGGGTGACCAGATCAGGTTAACCCCATTCCCCTTACTTTCCTCATAGCCTTTGCAGATTTGTGCTTTCCAGTTATTTATTAGTTTGTTTGCACAACATTTCAAACTGTGCAGTCCACGTTGTCATAGCTCACCAGGGAGAAAGAAAATCTTCCTCCCCTCCCTTCTGGTTCTTTGGCTAACTGCATTGAAATGTGTATTTTCTGATTTATGGCTGTCCCTCCCTCAGACCACTGCAAACCCCCGAGCGTGCTGAGTTCTCATGATGATGGGGTCTTGCTTAGTTAGATTCTCAACATCGCCTTTTGCCAAGAAACAGACGAAGCGTAGTGGGTCGAAATGACAAGGGTACAAGCTGCACCTTCCCTGCTGTGAAGTCCCTTTGACCTTATGATGGGGTGCTGGAGGATGGGTATTCATCACCTCTGTTCGGAAAGGTGTCAGACATGGGGTACTGGAGCATCATGGGCGGTTTGCTTTCTAACAGCTTCTGTCTGGGTTGTCATAGAATCGTAGAGACATACAGCACGGAAACAGACCCTTTGCTCCAACTCATCCATGTTGACCAGATATCTGATATAAATCTAATCCCATTTTCCAACATTGGGCCCATATCCCTCTAAACCCTTCCTACTCATGTACCCATCCAGCTGCCTTTTAAATGTTGTAATCGTACCAGCCTCCGCCACTTCCTCTGGCAGCTCATTCCATTCACGCATCACCCTCTGCATGAAAAAGTTACCCCTTAAGTCCCTTCTTTATCTTTCCCCTCTCACCTTAAACCTGTGCAGCCTAGTTTTAGACTCTCTCACCCCAGGGAAAAGATCTTGTCTATTAACCCTATCCATGCCCCTCAGCATTTTATAAAAGTCTATAAGGTCACCCCCTCAGCCTTTAATGCTCCGGTCTATTCAGCCTCTCCCTATAGCACAAATCTTCCAACCTTGGCAACATCCTTGTAAATCTTTTCTCAACCCTTTGAAGTTTCACAACATCCTTCCTATTGGATAGTGACCAGAATTGCCCGCAATACTCCAAAAGCAGCCGAATCAATGTCTTGTACAGCCACAACATGACCTTCCAACTCCTATACTCAATGCAGTGACCAATAAAGGCAAGCGTATGAAATGCTTTCTTCAATATCCTGTCTGCCTGTGATTCCACTTTCAAGGAACTATGAACCTGCACTCCAAGGTCTCTTTGTTCAGCAACACTCCCCAGGACCTTACCATTTAGTGAATAGGTCCTGTCCTGATTTGCCTTTCCAAGATTCAGCACCCCACATTTATCTAAATTAAACTCCATCTGCCACTCCTTGGCCCATTGGCTCAGCTGATCAAGATCCCATTGTACTCTGAGGTAACCTTCTTCGCTGTCCGCTACATCTGCAATTTTGGTGTCATCTGCATCTGTCATCTGGTTGTGTTTTTGTTCAGCTTTTTTTTGTATTTTGTTGATACGCGCACGCGTGCGTGTGTGCGCGCGCGCTCTTGTGTTGAGAGGTGTTGGATGTCCCATTACGATGCTGTGTGTTACAGCATTGTCACAATGCAAATGGAGGCCATTCAGCCCATTGTGCATGCACCAATTTTATTACCTACTGCTGTTAGTGCTACCTGTTATCTCCTGTCTTTTCCCCATACCCCTGCACAATGTTTTTATCCATACTAACCATCCAATGACTCAATTGAACCTGCCTCCAACACATTTTCAGGCACTGCATTCTTAACTACTCATCCTGGGTAAAAATATTTTCTCAATTACCCTTGCTTTATTTGCATATCACTTTAAATCTATGCTCTCTTATCCTCATTCATTTTATGAGTGGGAACAGCTTCTCCCTACTGTTTAAAGCTGTTTACTCCCTTCTGAGAACTAAAACTGAAACACCCAAAGATAAGCACCTCGCTCCATAATCTGTAAAATGAGTGTGAAAAGTGGTGTAACCTGCCTTTCAGCAACTTCTAGTGGTTAAACAGAATAAATCCCTGACACTCATTTTAAAATCAACAAATAACAATTTATTTATCTAACTCCAACAGTGAACAAATTAACTAAACTATTAACAAACTGAATAAATTCCTTCTAACTACTCACGATTCCCGAAAAAAGCAAGATTCTAATGGTACGCTGTTCGAATAAATACAAGTTCCACTTATGTATAAAAGGAATAGAACTTAGTCTCTCAAAATTACACCAGATTACGTGTCTTCCAGAATGTTCTGTGCCTTCTCCGTCGATTCTTCTGCCTGGGATGTTAGCTAGCTGTGCCATTGGAAGAGTTATTTAGATGGTGCTTTCTCTAAGACGTAGAGATGGCTGTGAGAGCCAGTGATTCTGCGTGAGAGCTGAGGGCCATTAGCTCTGGCTGATGGCTGCTAGCTCTGTGGTCTTTGTCCACCTGTCCCCTTCTTTTTATAGCCCTGATGACATAGCATTTTTCTTACAATAGGATTGATCCTATGTTGTCAAAACTGTCAGACTTAAATTAAATGGGCTTTTGGTATCTGAGTGCCTGGTTCAAATTGATTGGCTAAATTTAAAAGCCTGCTATTTGGCCTGCTAACTGTACGGCCTTTCAATACAAATGGTTCAATTTGGGTGCTCTCTGTGTACTTGCAAACTTTCAAGCTGCAGCTCGCAGTCGCCCATTTTAAATCTCTAAACACAGAAAAACCACATGATCTTTTAAAGGGATCACGCGTTGCTTTCTCCCCCTAGCATTTTCCAAACACCAAATTCTAACTTTCTGCCTCCCAATCCACAAGTACTCTACCCAACTTCACAACGCTACCTACTCTATCCAACCTGATGATGATTATCAAATCTCCTCTCAGTCGCCTTCTCTCCAGGGTTAACAGCCCCAACTTTTTCAGTCTATCCTCAAAACTGAAGTTTCTCGTGCCTGGAACCATTCTTGTAAATCACTTCGGCACTGTCTCCAAAACATTCACATCTTCCCTATGATGGGGCACAAAGAACTCTACACAGTACTCCAGGTGAGGTCTGACAAGTGTGTTTATTCAAGTTCAACGTCATCTCCTTGCTCTTGTACAGTATACCCCCATTATTAAAGCCGACAATACCGTGTGCTTTATTAACTGCTGTGTCCAGCTGACCTACCACCTTCAGTGATCTGTGCACTCAGGTCCCTGTGCTCCTGCAGCCCCTTTAGAGTTGTACCCGCTACGTTATATTGTCTTTCAGTGTTCTTCTGATCATAGTGAATCACCTTGTCTCATCTCTGCACTGAACCTCATCTGCCACCTGTCTGCCCACTCCACTGGCTTGTCAGTTCCAGCAGACGCTCTTACTTCAACTAACCGGGAGCCCCAAAGAAAGAAACTGGTTTTGTTCAATTCAGATATTAACCAGAGAGAGAGGCATCAATTAGAAGTAGCTCGGTGCCCGTTCTGGCTTTCCTTTCTGCTGCAGTGGCGGGGGGGATGCTTTTGCGATCTGGGAAGTGCTAGTTATTGAACTGGTTCGACCCCCATCGTTTTGCACCAGGATAGTTCGCACAATCCTCCTTGTTGTGATGTATTCCGATGTGTTTCTTTGTTCCTTCTTGTTTTTTCTCCTCCTCTCCCCACCCCTCCCTTCCCTCGCACTGATCAGTCATCTCCTTCCCAGCAGACGTCGGAGCAGGAGGTCGTGCATTTGTTCATCCCAACCCAAGCCGTGGGCGCCATCATCGGGAAGAAAGGTCAGCAGATCAAGCAGCTGTCCAAGTTTGCCGGGGCGTCGATCAAGGTAGGTGTCTCCGAGAACCGATGGCCCCCTGCTTGGTTGGGTTCCTGTCAACACGCTGCTCCCCTGCTGTTCTGGAGGGTGGTGAAAATGGGAAGGGTGGGCCCCCACACGTGGGAAGTACTGATTTCCTGGGGGGGAGGGGACAGGGTCTTTAATTCCTTACTCTCCCCCCGCACCCTCAGTCCTCAACGTCCCTGGGTGGTCACTGGTGACTGAATGTTCATACTTGAAGGAGAACACAGACCAAGTTCAAAGACATTGCCCTCAGATGGGACTGGACCAATAGCCTGTTCAGCAGCTGGTTTTATGGATTGTGTGGTGTGACTGTACTCTGCTTGTTGTCAGTGCCCATTTCCTGAATGCCGCTGTTCGCCGGTCTTTATTGATGTAAAAGAGAGCAGGTCCTGACAGCAATCCTTTGGCCAAATTTTGAACCTGCAACCTTGATTGAGATTCACAGACCCACTGAAATGAAAGGAGCCACAGCTGAGAGGAGGGTGGATTTTAGCAAACCAGAGTGGGTGGATAGCCTGGGAGCCAAGGCCCATGCAGCAGTGTCTGTGTAGGGAGATGACTGGGGCCTAGCATCCCAGGCCCATGCATCAGTGTCTGTGGTAGGGAGGTGACTGGGGCCTAGCGTCCCAGGCCCATGCAGCAGTGTCTGTGGTAGGGAGGTGACTGGGGCCTAGCGTC